>JAPJBO010000876.1:0-95234 GCA_030068145.1 Diplonema papillatum
CACAACCCGCCTCAGAAATGCCCGGAAACGTGTTTTTGGGGGAAGTTTCATGGAAAATGCCCAGGGGGGGGTGATTAGTTGATGGTTTTAGGGTGGACACCGTTGGTACTGGCTAGCAGCCTGTGGGTGTGCTTCACTGTTCATACCAGGCAAAGATGAGACTACAATCACGTGCAGGCAGCCACAAATGGAAGCAACAAAAGGGCGAACGACACCCAGGAGGAAGGCAGCTATGAACGTTGCTCGTCTGGATGGTTAACAACGTCCCAAAAGGCTCTCTGGGTCTTGCGCAAGCTGAGGTGTTGTTGACACCGCAGGCAGCAGCTCTTCCCCGAACTGCTGCTGGGGCGATATTCACAAAGTTCGATGTCTTTCCGAGAAAAACAATGAGATGCTCTCATCCGTAGTGGGATTTTCCAGATCCCAACGTTTTTGTTGAAGGGATGCACGCGACAGTGTCTTTTATTCAAGTTCGCCTTTCGTACACCACCCGAAAGGGTCGCATTGCACACGCACGGAAGACAATACTGGTCACCGGGGTGTATCTGGTACCTAACCCCAACGCACGTTGAGCTTGAACAAAAATAGAAAACTGGACTTGAACGAAAAGGTTCGGCGGTGGATTCATAGGGCTGCCACGACATAGCAGCTCAGGGCAGGGTATCTGCAGCTTGCGGTAGCACGCTACACGACACAGGCCACTACGAAAGCTGGCCCTGACGTCAAGGACTCGAGGGGGCGGCACGTTACGAAGCCGTACCTCATTGAGTCGCTTGTCGATGCCTCCTACGAAGCCCCACCATCCCCAACTCTCAGGAAAGTCTTTTGAGTAAAAATACATAGGTTTGGGCAGTGTTGTTTTCCTTCTTCGGTTCATGCTGTCACTATTTTTGGGGTTGTCACCTAAAAAGAAGAACACCGGTACCAAACGGTGTCCACCCTGAGTCCAAAAATTGGGCACTCGTAAAAAGGCCTTTTCGGGGCACTTCAGCAGCCAAAAAGCATGTTTTAGGCATTTCTATACGGTTCTGGGGCGGTTTACCAAATTTTATTGCCTTTTAGGAGCCCCTATGTGGTTCCCAAAAAAATGACCTATTTTGACAGCTTTTGACCCCCCCTAGGGCTAAGTTGGATGGAAACGCCGTTTCTTTTAGTTTTTTCGAAATATGGAAACGGAAACGGAAACGGAAACGGAAACGTTTCCGTTTCTTTTAAAAGAAACGCCGGAAGGCTCCTCATGCTGAGGGGTCCTATGGGATACCACTTCGCGGGTCCTTCTGTGTGTCCGTCGGGTGTCCGTTTCCAGCCAAATTTTGGCTTTCCTTTCAGAGGGCGGGATCACCTTCTTCTTTTGATCTACCAGCGGGCACTTCTCTTCCTCCGTCTTCTGGCGGGCTCTCTGACTCTTCAGGGCCCTTCCTGGGCTGTTCTTCGACTTGGCTCGGCCCCTTCTTGTGTGTCGTCGCGGTCTCGTTTGTGCAGAGCAGTCGCTGATGCTCACCGCTTTCTTTCATCGGCGATCTGACACGAGCAAATAGGTAACCACAAGCTAATGATGCAGAATGTCGTCACATGCGGATGCTGAGGTTTTCTGACACCAGATTCCACTCTTCTGTGCCTACCACTTCGTCCTCTGCTGCTTCCAACCCACGTTCTCATGTTTACTTGTATCGGCGGCCGTGCCGAGTGGGGCTTTTTGAATCTGCCGTCCTCTTCTGCATTGTCGGTGGGGTTCTTCCTGCCGTCGCTGTCTATGCTCCGACAACACCGCCCGATGGTGCCCCTTCCGGTGACGGTTGCCACCCGTCGTCGTATGCAAGGTGCACTGTGGCAATCGATGTTTAACACACACGTTACTGCGTGGCCATCGCTTTTCTGGCGGGTTCAACATTGCCCCGGCATATGTGTGCCCTTCACCTCCTGATGCTGATTGCACTCCCTCTTTGTCTTACGCCGCTGAAAACCCCCGGTCTTGTAGCCTGTGGTGCGGCGGTGCTCCCGCTGTCCTGAATCAATATCAAAATATCTGTATAGCCTATTATTGGAAGCGGATGTGCTTTCCCGATCGTCTTCAGCGCGCTGGCTAACGGCCTCGCATCAACGGAGCATCGTCGCCACAACAGCCATTGGTATAAAGAGCTGCAGACCTCAAAGTCATCACAACCGGATGCGTGTGGTTGCGCGGTCGCAACTCTTATGCTTCTTTCCTCCCTCTTTTTCGGAGCCTCCTTGTCCATGGTTTCCCACTGGATTGCGGGGTCCGCCGTTCGGAACACATTTCCGGTCGGACCTTCAGCCAGTATACTAGTGGCATACCAGCCGTTTCTTTTGAAAAGAAACGGCGTTTCCATCCACCGCCAAAAAGAAGGAAACGGAAACGGAAACGGAAACGGAAACGTTTCCAACGTTTCCATCCTACATAGCCCTAGGGGGGGGGGGGGGGGTCCCCCCCCCCCCCACCACCACCCGCACCCCCTGACCGCGATCCGTAACATGTAACAGCCCTTAATAAGCACCCTGGGGCGGCGGTAGTGGGTGGTCATGTGGTGGGAGGTCGTGGAGGTAGTGCAGTGGGTGGGTGGTGCGGTGGGCAGTGGTGGTGGTGGGTGTGTTGTAGGCAGTGCAGTGGGTGGGGGATGATGCTACAGTACGACCTCTGGATCATGGGTCTAGCAACGTACACCCTCAATTTTGGGCAATACTGGCCCAATAGCTTGGCAAATTTTCCGCGCCTGCGGCGCTGGCATTTTTGGCTTGTGTAATACACATGTTTCGTGTCGTGTTGCCAAGAAGACTGCTGCTCTCTGTGGTGGGCAGTAGTGACAACCACAAAGAGGAGCACCCTGCAGAGTGCATAAGTGCGCACTTGACTCGCATCAACTTTGCCGCAGTCCCTGTGGACTACAAAGCGGCAATATCAATTTTTCCGCGCCTGCGGCGCTGGTCTTGACGTGTGTAGTGTTAGCCGCCCTGCTGTCGCAGAAAACCGCTAAGCGGCACTCGCCTTCTTCGCATGGTTCTTTTGCTTCCCGAAGGACAGCCTCTGTGGTGGACAGTAGCGACAACTATAAGTTAGCTCACATCAAAGTTGCCACAGTCTCTGTGGGCTACAAAGCGGTTAGCAATTCTTGCTGTGTTGCTACCTTCCATGAGCAAAACCCACCTGCACGCGCCGCATTTTGTCCGAACACCCCCCAACACAGTGTCAGTCTGAGCTCCACACACACAAAGTGCCCCGAGGACCCTGAAAAGCGCTCTGTACAACATTTGGTAGGATTTTACGTGGGGCCCAGAGCCCAAGCTACTTCCCTGCTTAGGCGGGGTTGAAAAAAAAAAATCCATGTCAAACGGTCCGGAGGACGACAGGTAAGCACAGATGGAAGAATCCGGGCGCTTCATTCGGCGCTGTGCCGAGCGTTTACGCGACCACGAGGTGCGGAAACGTCTATCAGAAGTAACGCCACCGAGCTGTATGCGCGCACAGACTTTCACAAAACTACGAAAGTTACATGGCACAACTGACTTGTTGCAGGCCATCGTACGCCGAGGCATCATGCCCTACGGTACGAAGGTCAAATGTAGAGTGCCCGGGTGTGACGAAACAGCTACATCAGACCACGTCCTGACGATAAACGACGACACCCACCTCCGCCACTATCCTGACTCAGCCGACCTACGCAACATAAGCAGCTCCACCCTTCAGTGTCAGCCAACCTCGATCCACTTAGTTTTCACTCTACATTTTTGCGTTTGCACTCTACCAAAGCAAAGGGGCAGACGGATGGGACACTGCGGGTTGTGCCGCGCAGTGTTCTAGAACTCCTGGCGGCGGGCTCATGCGCGACTTGCAAACTAAGGAAGTGAAGCCAGTGTTGGTCAGTGGTCAGCCGCGAAATTTCACTAAGTGCACAGGACCCCCCGAAAATAGTTGGACCGGACAAAAGTTGGACCGCGAGAGCCCGAAATAGGTGAGTTGGACCATTTTGTCCGGTCCAACTTATTTCCGTTTACGGTATTCTCAATTCGTTGGTGCTCGGCCTCTCGAATCGACCGACTTGCTACCTATCGATGGGGCTGTCAAACGTTCCGTTTGCAGCCCCTTGCAGATAAAATCTCGCAGGGGCTGCCTTGTGCTTAATTTCGATGGAGGCTCGAGGGGAGGAGAAACAATACGACTGCAAAGTGGGTCTTTTTTTGTCGAGTGCGGGCCACGCGCCTACGGGTCGAGTGGCTATACTGATGCCCCGACCCATAGCATCAAGGCGTGGCGTGGGGCTTGGCACTTGCGCTGAACGCGCGCCTGTACGTGGCGGTGATAGCTCAAGACTGAATGAAACGCGCAACGCATTCGTCGTAGGCCCGGCACGATGCAATCGCTGGGGGTGACGTTCTGGTTCGTCAGACTTTTCTCGATCCGGCCTGGTTGATTGTTCCAAGGAGTTGCCCTCAAGGTAGATGTCCCTACTAAGAAGCGTAGTTGTGACAGGGCTCAGCCACAGGACAGATCGGAGACGGCTGGGAGTGGTACCGTGAGCTCCGACTCTGGCTTTTGCATACAAAATGCATGCGGTCATGTCTCGAGGCAAACTTCTTTTCTTCGCGGGTGCTAGACTTCCTCTTTGCTTGAATCCTTGTATCTTTTCCGGGATGGGGATTCGATCAGAACGCGCCGTCTACAGCGAGCTGCAGGATGTCAAACACACAGAAAGAAAACGCGAAGAAAGAAAAACGAAGGGAAATTGGAGACACGTCGGTGTGCACTTTATCTCGCACTTTGTCTAAACTGCTTTATCCCCCCACCCCCCAGCGTCGGACGTCCCTTGTTTGACCTGTCTCGGCTGTAAAGAAAAAGGTGGCGACGGCGAAGTGCGCCAAAAGGACAGGTGGCAAGGGACGTAAAGAGTGGTACGCCCGGGCGGCACTGCCTGGGTTTGAGAGACTGCCGGCTCTAGTGGCGTTCAGCCACAGTGACCCCCAGCGACACTTTCCGATCGACAAAGACTAGAAGCGCGGAAGTTCCGCTCTGACACTCGTATTCGCTGCCGAAATGCGTCGCGTCTAAGTTTCCCTGTCAGTGGGTTTACAATCCAACTGCTAGGCACTTGTGCTTGTCTAGGCGTGTACGCGAAAGACGGCAGGTACGTTGCATTGCAAAAACTCTGGTAAAGATCTGAGTTGGAGAAAATGCACCTCCGAGAAAACAGCACAGATATGTCGATTTGCTTTGCATAGACTCTGATACCGTTCTGAGCTTACGTGCACGAAAAAAAAACAGCTCCAAGGAACCAGAGGCATGAGGAACATGCGCGTTCTGTCGTTGGATGTGTGGCTCAGGCAAAATGAATTTACTTTTTGGCAGGCGCTGGTACAACCCCATCTCGCACACGTGTACGTGATTCGAGACGAATTCGTAGAAGGGATTGATGAGTGCAACGGCCCGAGCGTTTAAGCTACCAGGCCAACGGAACACGAACGTGATGGACAGATGCATTAGGAAAGGCGGTGTGGAAATGAAGAAAGAAGAAACGGGCTTTTCGATGATGGATTAGCAAGAACAATGACAGAAGGGGCTGCGTCGTTGTTGTTGTACGGAGGTCGCAGAAGCAGGCAGAATGATGATTCGGCACACGACACAACCACAACCAGCAGTGAGCAGCCAGCCGCCGGCAACAGCAGGACAGGTTAAAAACAACAACAGAACAGGAAGACGCCCAGACGGGAACCGGCACGACAACGAATGGCCATTGAGCGCTGAGGCAGATATCGAGAGCCGGAAGGGGGGGAGGCATTAAACTTGTTGATGACATATCTTCTGAGCTAAAGGTTACACGACAGAAGCTTCTCGCGTATGCTCCAAGTCTGCCGCAGTGCGCGACACCACCAAAACGCCATCAGGATGGACCCGAGGAGAGAAAAAGTGGAAGAAACGCGAGTCAAAGTGGTGATTGCGGGTCATTGACCGCAACTCACGACCCCGCTATAAACGAAAACAACCGCAAAAGTTGCGGTTTATTCCTGCCCACTTTCTGTGGGCCTTGGTTTAGCCGCCGCAGCTATGCAAGATGAGGTCCCTCGTGGTTCAGCCGGTCTGGTTGCCGCAAGGACAGGGCACCGTCCACCACGTTTCGGATGTGCACACATAAAAGACCTCGACGATTGTTTGCACAGCAGGTTTCTCCCGCTCGTTCGTGCTACCCCAAGGCTCTCAAAGTATCCAAGGCTCTCACAGTATTTCTGGTTCTTCTCACTGAACACGAGCGCGTCGAGACGGCTACTACAGGGGAGAAGGGGTTTGCGAACCGACTAAACTCCTTCTCAAAAAGTGCATGCTGCGGTTGGCTGTTGATATCCTACCCCGTTGAGGACTTCGTAAGCGGCCAGAGATCCGAGACACCACCCGGCGCACCGTTGTCCGCTTTTCCCCCACGTACTTCCATAGCTGGCGGACGGGTCGAAACCCCGCAGCAGACTTGACGGCCTCGTCAACCTGCTCGCTACGCCTAGCCCGCAGTCCCTAGCGCTCTTCCGCCTGCTAGCCGGTGGATAGAGCCGGTGCTTAAAAGCAGGTGGCTCGGCGGTCTCTCGTCAACCCGCGGTTTCAGACACGTAATCTGGCCTTCAAATTTGGCCCCCGTGCATACTGTTATGAACGAACAGCTGTGGACACGACCCGCCGTATCCGTGACAGATGACTTGGCGGCATCGTCAGCCGGCAGCTTCCTTCCTGGTTCAACTGGCTCCCGCCTTCCGCCCGACGTCCCTGCGCACTTTGATGACCGGATAGCTGGTGGAGTACGTCCAATCAAAGAACACGGACGGCTTGGCCGCGTCGTCAACCTGCGGATTCGATACCAGCTGGCTGAGCACCATCGCGGCAACCGAATTCGCCTTCGCCACCTGAGAGAAATATGTGGGTGTGCTGTCAAGGCTGGTATCAGCCGGCGCAAAAGCTTGACTTTGACAGATGAGTTGGGTCGATGCAACGCCACCGGAGAAATACTCGAGGGGCTGCCTTGTGCTTACTTCGAAGGAGGCCAGAGGGGGAGAAACAATACAACTACAAAGTGGGTCATTTTTGTTGAACGCGTACGCCAGCCACTGAACCCAGCTTCACTTGTGTTTCGTGTGGGCTACAGCACATTTACCTCCTTTGATCTATCGCAAGTGGCAGTCTCCTCAAGCATTTCCTACAAAGCAGGTGCTTATACAACAACAAAAAAAATGTGGGTGTGCTGCCGAGGCTGGTATCAGCCGGCGCAAAAGCTTGACTTTGACAGATGAGTTGGGTCGATGCAACGCCACCGGAGAAATACTCGAGGGGCTGCCTTGTGCTTACTTCGAAGGAGGCCAGAGGGGGAGAAACAATACAACTACAAAGTGGGTCATTTTTGTTGAACGCGTACGCCAGCCACTGAACCCAGCTTCACTTGTGTTTCGTGTGGGCTACAGCACATTTACCTCCTTTGATCTATCGCAAGTGGCAGTCTCCTCAAGCATTTCCTACAAAGCAGGTGCTTATACAACAACAAAACACTCGACGTAGCTGCTTCGACTCCGAATGAAAGGGGGGAAATATAGAGGTAAGGGGCAAATACAATACAAACACAATCTGATTTGTTCTTCGCTTACACCACCGTGTGTTGTTTTCTCACTCAGGACTTTGACCTGTTGTGTTTGTGTGATTTGTCGTGTAGGGGTAGACCCGCATGACCTCACGTCCGTTCAACACGTGGTTCGGTAGTTACAGCACTTGGGATCCCTTCTGTTCTTTGTCGGGCAGCATCGTCGAGCATTTCCTTTCAAGCTGGCGCTTATGTAAAAAAATGTGGGTGTGCTGCCGAGGCTGGTATCAGCCTACGCAAAAGCTTGTCTTTGACAGATGAGTTGGGTCGAAGCACAGCTACATAGGCGGATCGCCGTAGGGCGGAAGCTGTGTGCCTCAGATACGCACAGCGGTGCGCTGGTCAGCGGGGCATGAAGACCCAGTTGAGTTCGACTCCAGTGCAGGGATACGTAGAATATAGGTAGAAGGCCGCAACGATGAAATATCAATACACTTGTTGCCGCTGTTGGTTCTACCCTACTGCTGGAGAGAGAGCCCGTCGGGCCAGCGCCAAGGCCAGGGCCATCCCTGCGACGAGAGCACAGGCAAACCCGTCTCTTTGGTTGGCCCCCACGACCACGGCAGAGAAAGCAGTTAAAACAACTCCCAACCGCCTTCCGTGCGACTAGGACTCAGTAGAATGCGCTGACTTGTTCTTTTTACCGTGGTGAACACCCGGAGTGTGAGGCAGCAATTCTGAGAGCTGAGGGCAGCATGTCGCGTACACTATTAATCGACCCTGCTGGAATGGGGGCAGGGGGGTCGGGGGTAGAGGGTAGCAAGTCTTAGTTTTTTTTATTGAAGAAGAAAGAGCAGAAAAAGGCCGCACCTGGTTCAGGAACGTGACGGTCAACCACAGCTTGCAAGGCTTGAGTCGGAGGCAGCACAGTGCCACAACCCCGTCCGCTCTGCCCTGTGGCTGACCGTCTCGACGAGCTTGTGTTCAGCGCGAGCGCCAGGCCCCAAGGTGCGCCAAGCCTTGATGCTTTAGTTTGGGAAATCGGTCCACTTGACCCGTAGGCCCGTGGCTCTGCAGTACCCCGAACACGTGAAGCTTGGCTCCCGTGTAGCAGGCTTTCCGTGGTGCCTTTTCTTATTGAAAGTATGCTAATACTGCAGGGAATAGTTGACTAGACCTCTTGAGTTTGTGCTGCACGATTTGGGGAGTCGGGAGAACCTACAAAGCTAAAAGCAGGACCGACCCCCCCGTTCGTGAGAAAAAGCGAAGAATAAAAGCAGAATGTAAGCACAGAGCACTCTCATGCATGGTTGATGCTAGCATCAAGTCTTCTTCGAGGAAGATGTCGTCTAGCAAAGGGATGCAACAATGGCAAAAGGTAAAAAGGGGAGCGTACGGCTCCCAAAAGTGGGGGGGTGTAACGCTACCGTTTGGAGCTCCTTCAGCGTTCGCGCGTCTTTTTCGGTGGGTTGCATGAGCTTTGCCCGCTCGACAAGCATCAGGCAGTGGTCGACGTTGCGCTTCACCTGAGGTTGGGGTTTTTGAGAAGTTCACTCCTTCGACGGCCCCCGTTTTGTTTGCGTGTGCACCCCGGACTTCAGCAGCCATCTACTACGTCAATGCGGGAGTGAAAAGGTGCGGGAGCGGCCACTCCCGCATTGAGGGAGCACGACCGACCGCACAAACAACCGCAAAACCACTCCCGCAATCCGGAGTCGTGCGTGGTTCCTATTAGGCATAACACGATACGCTGCCAACCGCCTCTTTTTAGAGTTAAAAGTTCGCTTGAAATTCCGGGGTTTTAGGGTCTCCGTGTGACCGTTCACGAATGGGTTCTCTTAGAGCAAGAAAGGGCTATGTAGCTACGGGTTGTATATTTAGTGCACGCTTTCGTTATGGGTTATGGTTAGCCATGTCCGGGACTGTTTGTGATCGACACCAAGTACATTCCTTCGTGGAGTGTACTTGTGTTTTTGAATAACGACAAACGCGTTTGTTACCAGAGAAAAGACGGGCAATGTACTGGTCGTTTTCAGAGTGCAAGTTCGCTTAGGGATCCGGGGGTTTATAGTCTCGTGACCGTAGGCATAAAGGTTCCTTTAAGGTATAGTATGTTTGTGTGTATATCTTTGCTGCCTATTGCCGACTATTCGACTTACTTTAGCGCGCGCTCTTTTTCCTATGTGCTTTGCCAAGTCCATGGCTCTTGTGACCGACACCGAGTTCACGTTCGCGATGAAAGCGATCTCGGCCCCCCCACGTGCATACATGTTTAGCATTGAGTTCTTTAAGGTGCAAGTGGCATCAAGGCAGGCGAGCACTGTTTAGCAGGGGTTGCCATGTAGCCCGTATCGGTCTAGTGTCCTGGTAGTTGTTGCCTTGGCGGCAGTCTGATTGTTATCTGTGTCTTCTACTACGTAGTTGTGTGCTAAAGGGACTTATTATTTTTGTGTTTCCGACGACCACGTAGGGCGTACAGATTTTTTTCTGTTTAGCCGCGTGCGGTGTGTGAGGGGACTGAGCCGCCACGTCCAGGATTCAGGTTCAGGGTAGTGCGGTCAACGAAAACTCTAGTTTAGCTTTCTACTTTCTCCTACTGGCGTGGTGGACGGTTTTCAAACTGACCGACACGGCATGGCGCACTGGGCTGCAGTTCTGGAGTGTCTCGTCGAGTACCACCTTTTTTTACCCTGAGGCGGCCCATGCTGTACAAAGGGAAGCGCCCCGCAAACCTCGTAGATGATCGCGGCCGGGTCTTCAGGGAACTGGTAGTGCCGCAGGAACGATGCATAGCTGTTTTGTTGTGTGTGTGTGTGCGTGTGTGTGTGTGTGTGTGTGTGTGTGTGTGTGTGTGTGTGTGTGCGAATATTCCAGACGAGCTTGCGCGGACGCATAAGACTGTCAACACAGAACGCTCGGGGAAGGTGCCCTTTTGGGCCAGTTGGGTAACAAAGGTAACTCCATTGCTAGTACATGTCCGAAGAATCCAACTCGATTCAACTCCGTGGCCTTAAAACTGCGGGGGTCGAGGTGGATACAATTGACGCGAGATAAAAACCAACGTTAGCAATAGCAGCGGTGTGAGCACACCGCAACCCGAATGCAGAGATCTGAAGCGGCGATGCATTACGATCCCGTGTCCCTAGGTTCAAGCAGGGTTCACCCTACCTGAAAGCTTGCACGTTCTCTCCGTGCTGTCTGTTCGTGGGTGCTCCCAAGGCGCCCCCCCTGTGGACGACGGTGCGGCGTTTTCCTGCAGGTAACTAATCCGTTTTCTACGGATATCTGCCAAGAACCCTCTGTGTTTCTTTTTCCCATTCATGCACGCGCTAACGTTTCTGTGTTTCGACTACAAAACTGCTGACGCCCCTGCGTTTTGCAGCGACACTGTAGGCGACACAGGCTAGGCGAACGGTACGGTACACCGGAATGCGCGAAATGGGGGGGAAACCTTAGAGAAGTGTTTAGCAGAATCTTGCCTCGTCATGTATATTGGATGCTAGCATCAAGTCTTCCTGAGGGGAAATCTTAGTTTAATGTTTAGGCAGAGCACTGCCTCTCATGCATGGTTGATGCTAGCATCAAGTCTTCCTGAGGAGAAATCTTAAGAGCACTGCCCATGCATGGTTGATGCTAGCATCAAGTCTTCTTTGGTGTGATCCGGTGGCTTACTTGTGTGTACAAGGGGTATACAAGGGGTGTACTCGGGAAGTACTTGGGAAGTTCACGGGAAGTACTACATGCAAAATATCGTCAGAAATCGCCATCTTACCCTATTCGGGGTGTACTTGGGAAGTACTTGGGAAGTACACGGGAAATACTAAATGCAAGAAATCGCCAGAAATCGCCATCTTGCCCTATTCGGGGCGTACATGGGTGTACTTGGGAAGTACTTGGGAAGTACTTCCCAAGTACACCCCATGTACGCCCCGAATAGGGCCGCTAACTACGGATCACACCATTCTTCGAGGAAGATGTTGTCTAGAGGGGAAAGGGGAAAGGGTGCCTCAAAAAGGGAGGCAAGAGACAGCAAACACACCGAACGAATGGCGGCTTCATGAGGCTGAGGAATGGCATGAGTCTGTGCTCGTACCGGGAGGCGCGGTCGCAGTACTTCATCCGTCTCTCGGGCGGGCCGGGGTCGCGCAGGTACCCGGCCACAGTGAACGCGGCGCACAGCGTGTACACCACCTTGTGCAGCGACACGCAAGCTTCGAGGGTCTCGATGTGCGCCGCCGGGATCTCTCGCACGTCGCGAGTCGCGAAGCTGGGCGGGATCCCGCCGCCCGCCACCAGCTTCTTCGTCGCCTTCCGCACGGCCTGCGCTTCCGCCTGCGTCAGCGACCGCGTTTTGTACATTTCTCGTTGGTTTTCGACCTGCAGATACGTCAGGTAATGCAGGTACCACGTGGTTTCCGGAACCTCAGTCGGACAGTAGAGGTCGAGTTCAAACCCGAGACAGAGGAACAGCCGCATGGAACGGAGGACGTATCCGTTGACGAGCGCCGAGAGGATGCCCAGCTTTTTCGCGAGCTCGACCGGAATCGTTCGGTCCGTCATCAGGCCGCCGTCGAAGACGTACGCGTCGCACTCCCACGCCACCTCCTGCACGAACCCCCAGTCGCGGAACAGGTTCGAGAGCCGCCGCCGGCACCGGGCGCGGTTGTGCAGCAGCGCGTAGCAGTACTGCAGGATGCCCTTCATGAACCGGTCGAGGAACTGCATGAGGTAGTCCCGGGGGGGCACTTGGTCCGGGCTCGGCTTCGCAGGCGGGACGATCAGGCTGGTGACCGTGAGGGGGTTGTCGTAGAGGGATTGGAATATCGTGGCGCCGTACTGCTCGGAAAGGTTGCGGAGGATGAGGTCAAACATCTTGTGCTTACGGAGGACGAGGCTTTTTTGGTCGTACACGAGGGTCATCAGGAACGACCTCGACACCAGATGCGGAGACGGGCGGCGCGCGCTGAAAGTCTCGATGAAGTCGATCAGCTCCGGAAAGTTCGACACTTCCCGGTCGACGGACGCCACGACGAGGAGCTCGGTCGCCAGCTTTTCGAACAAGTCGAGCGTCTCGGTCCAGTTCGGGTTGGGGGTCACGTTCAGCATGTGCGTCGTGACGGCCCAAGTCCGCGCCTCGTCGAAGATGATACCGTCGATCGGCGGCACCGGCGGCAGCCCCGCTTTTTTCTCGCCGCTCGCGCCATCCGCCTGGTCCGCAGCGCCCGGCGACTGCGACCGCGGGCCGTTGTGGCCGTCCACCGGGTCGTTCTTCGCTTCGCCGCCGCCGTTCGGCGCGGAGGCCTCGGCTTCCGTGCGGAGAGCCCGGATGCCTGGGATGCAGTCCTGCAGCTCCTGCACCCGCAGCGTTGCGTCGTTGAGCTTCGCCAGCACCAGGGCGTCGAGGCTCCGGAGGAGCCGCGAGCGGAAGTCGACGAGCGAGGCGATGGCCGCGAGCACCGGCGCGTCTACGTCCGCGCGGTCCGACTCCTTCAGCTCCTTCTTCGCCGCCGCCAGCGCCCGCTGCAGCCGGTCGATGGCTTGGTTCGGCTTCAGGTCCTCGCAGTGGGGCACCTCGAACCATTGGGGGCCGAACTCCTCCTCTTCCCGCACGTCGGCGATGATGGCCGAGTTCATGTACATATTGACGGAGACGCAGACCGCTTGCAGGTACGCAAGCACCAGCGGCGACTCGATGAGGGAATGGTCGTAGAAGTACACACAGCCAAGCAAGGTGGTCACGACGTAGTTCCCGGTCAGGAACGAAGCTTCCGCCTCGAGCAGGTACTGCATGAGGCAGAGCGTGGTCGGCAGGTCCGGGTTCCGGTTGATGCGGTCCTCGTACACGAGCTCCAGGAGGTTCTTCCGGTCCTTGTAGCCGTAGCCGGGGTCCATTTTGGAGTCCATCGCCTCCATCGCGTGCATCACGTTATTCAGCGCGAAGTTGTCCGCGTGGATCATCCGGTGGGGCGCCAGGCGCTCGCTGGTGGCCGCGTACACATCGGTGATGTCGTCCCACTGTTCTTCGGGCGCCATGTGTCCCCAAGGTTTTGCGGCCTGGCCGCCTCGCAGCCACCCCCACTCCTCCCCGCCTAGTAGTAGGAAACGAAGCACGCCGCTTTTGTGTTTGCGCGCACAAGCGTTTCTCACCTGTTTTTTTGGTACGCTTGCATGTAGGCTGAAAGGGGGTCGAATAATATCCACGGACGGACTACGTCATATGGCGTAGTTAATTCAAGTTAATTCGCGGATCTGCAAGAGGCCACGGGTGCCCGTCCTCGGTCACTTCCACGTGTATTCATTCAGCGTCGAGGTGCGCATTCAAAAGATCTGCCACGAAATCTTTCAAATGCACCCCTCGGTTCCCATTTTTGACGTACGAAACCCCCTCTTGAGTGGGTTGCCTTGTAAAGGCCCGCCGACTGGCCCGGCGAGAAAACCCCAGGAAAAAGCACGTGGCGCGAAAGCGCAACATTCCGAGAATGGAGCTGGATGCCACCAGCCTAGCCACCTCATCATCATCCTCGGCCACATCGAGATCGTCCCCCCGAGCGACTGCCTCGGCAGAGCTGCCGGCGGGGAAATTCAAAAAAAAGCACGGGGCGCGAAAGCGCAGCCACTAGTATTGAGATCGGCTTCGGACGACGTTATCAAGTAACCCTAGCCTTTGACAAACCTACCCCTTGTGGTACCTGCATTTGACGTTCACGCTGTTCTGCGTGCGAATGTTGCCCCCCTTTCTGCTACGGCCGGCGCCTCTATTTCCGGGAGGGGGAATGTCCAGTTCCCCTTCGCTTTCTTCCGCCGTCCTGTGGTGTAAAGGGCTTCGCAAACCCGATCCGGATCAAAAAAAAGCAAACGCCGCAGGCATGAACCCGTGGATACAGGAAAGAAAACACAGTGACATGAGAAGGGGCAGGGAAAGGGGATGGGGTCGTTCCTGCATTTTTCGATTGAACGGAAAGAATATGGACGCAGCGCCACTTCCCCGCGTAGATTGTCACCGATTTAATGAGCCGTCTGCAGACCCACCGTTAATCCATTTACTCTGAGACTCGCATGGCTTAATCCTTGGAACAAGCATATGACTACTGGCAGGAGCAACCAGGTTTCTTGTCACTCAAACCAGACTGGACCGAGGAAAATCTGACGAACCAGAGATTCCCCGATACCAGAGATTGTATCGTATAGCAAACAAGTGCGCAGCTTCACAAACCGTTGCTGGCGTCGACGTACGAGCCTGAGCCGGGGAAGCCAAAATTATGCAGTGTCTTCCGGGTTCAAGGACGTGGCGAAGTCTTTTTTTTTTGGGATAGATACGAAAGGGAAAGTGAGATGCGGAGGATGGCGGGGAGAATGGGCTAGGGTGCGAAGAGGGGGAGGGGGAGCCGCATAGTGGTCCGACGATTCGCATGCGCTAATAACTATCACTATCGCACAAACTTATCGCACAGAATCGGCATGCGATAATGTGCGATAGTCCATAAGGCTGCATTTGCCCAGGTTTTAATCGTGCGATAATGCGAATGAAAAATGCGATTCATTGGCGCCAAAAATCCCGAATGCGATGATATGCGATAATACGAATCGTTTGACCCGTATACCTAAGGCTAGGGGGGGGGCACGTCTACACATGGTGGAGTCCAGCCTCAGAAGCTGGAGCCTTCAGCAGCGTTGCTCTTGGGCAACTTTTGCGTACCTGCTGCCATCCTTAGAGTGGTAGCCGTTTCTCAGGCCCCCTCTCTGGAGCTAAAGCTTGCGTTAAAAAGCGGGTGTCACGACCGCTTTTTGGATGCGGCGCAACTGTTCTTTTCTGGGGTGCTCGAGAGCACACCTACTACTGCGTTTCTGGTCTGGACTCTTGCGCAGGCGTGAGTAGTTTTCACTTCATCTTTCCAAAGGTGTCGTGTCTCCCCTGTCGTTTGGAGAAAGCGCTGTGAGGAAGATACTGTTCCGACGCAATCTTCCGGACGAAGGGAATTGTACCCACACCGCCGACCTGGAGCGAAGAACTTCCGGCCAGACCGGGTATACAAACCGTACTGCCAAAAAAACGAAGGCCACAGAAAAGATCATTTCTAAACACAAGGAAGGAACTGTACGCCAAGTACTTGCCACACATGGAAGTGGAGGTCATCTTCTTCGAGACACTGCAAATGTGTGCTCCAAAAACTGTGCGAACCGAGAATACCGACACTGAAGATCATCATTTCACGTAAAAGTTGCGGGTCTGGATGGCTAAAAAAGTGCGAAGGCACATTTTATTGCATACCAAACATGCAATGTTGAAGGATATACGAACGCGTCACAGCGTTTCCTTGCGCCCTGTACCAAGAAACAAACGTCCAGGGCAAAGCGTTCAGCGAAAAACAATTCCCTCACGATTTTCTGGTTTCAACCGTGGTTAGCCAGTGACGCGGACTATTCTCAATATTTCATCCACCCTCTTTTACTCCGGGCACCAGCATGTACAAGTACATGGTATGTTCGGCCTTCCGGGGGGTGGGGGGGCGGGCGTGCAGGGAGAATCGCTCGCGAAAACGTTGCAAGGAACGGGCTTTCGTCGCTTTTTCGAAGCTTGGGTGGGCCGCACAGGAGGGGGCAAGGGTGCAAGCTCCGCCAAACATCTACTAGACGCAGACTTCATGGGCTAAAGTGGGGGGGGGGGGGAGGTGTGGGACCGGGTGGATCTTAGTTAATTTCGGCAGCAACACTGCCATGCGGGGGAAAAGGGGGAAACCCATAATATTTATCACCAACAAGCACGAAACATCGGAGGAAACGAAGAAGCTCGTTACCGCAAACCGTGGCGCATTCACTTTGCGTCCTGAGTCCAGCTGTCCGTAAAAACGACCGCTGTGTTCAACAAGAGCAACAAATACTTCTCTCTTCCCATTATCACCAACAAATTCGCATCAGCCGCGGTTGTTCCGGTACGAGCTCGTGTTTTCACTTTGAGAGGGGTGCCCACGACACCCACGCAACTTGGACCGACTGCCGGTATTCGGACTGACGAGGAGCTCGTGTGACTTTGTGACTTTTCGGCCAAAGTTTCTGCTAGCTCGCGACGCATGCTTTCTGGGATTTGTCGACGCGCAGAGTGCGTCGGTGAGACCAGCATTCTTGCTGGCATTCGCAACAGCCATTCGTTTTCTTTTTTTTTTTTTGTATGAGCACCGTCAGAGTATTAGTTTGAAGGCTTCCGGGGTTTGCAGATTTAGACCGTTACTATGGGGTGGTTTTGGGCAGTGTTTCGGTGCCGTTTTCGCCGATGTACGGCGTTGTAGCTTGGGCGGAGCCGACACATCTCCACTACTTCGTTCGGCAAAAAGAGGGGTCTTCATGGATCCTTTATGGTGTCGTAATGTCTTTATGGGTCAATTATGGTCACCCCGTCAGTTTGGCGACACATTTTGCGGGCGTTTTTTTCAGCCTACACCAGTCTGGAGCAAGCTTTTCGGGGGTTTCCGAATGCTTCTGTGTTCCCTGTGGGGTTGGGTGTCATATGGAGACGCGCTCCAAAAACAGTAACAGTCAAAATCGTAACCAACAGACAGTCTTGTCAGGCAGCTAAAAGGTGGGCCTGGGGACCTATTTTCTAGCGTTTATTGTGGTTTAGAGGTTCGGTAGTTTAGGGTCTCCGGTTGACCATTGAGGCTGTGGGGCGGGTGGTATGAGGGTAGTAGGTATGCTTATACACTTTAACGACGGCTAGCCATGTTTGTAAGTGTTGCGACCGACACCAAGAAGAAATTCGCTTTGAATTTAGTCTTGGGCCCCGCACGCGCATGCATGTTGAGCAGGGGTTGCCATGCAGCTCGTATCGGTATTTTCCTATGATTCCTATGATGATAGGTCCACGGTTTTGGTGTATCCGCGCCTGCACCGCCGTGCTTACAACAGCATTTTTTTAGCGATATTTTCAGCAACATCGCGCCGAAGGCGCGACGGAAAAAATTGCCACTCATTCTTGATAGTCATTGGAAAAGCCTAATAATAGGAACGTTTTATCACCAACAAATCACGGGAAAATTTGGGCAAAATTAATTCCGCTCATATCATGTGTGGGCCACTTAGCTCGTGTGGGTTACTCAATTGTCCAACAGGACCCTGGCCCGGTAATGAAGCACAGTGGTAGCTGCAACCTGCCGGCCCGAAGCTGAACACGATTGAACGGCAGCGGCTGGGTCTCAGCAGCGGAGGCTCAGCACTGCTACAAACACCACACCCCCCGCCTACATTCACTTTGACCACCGTTTTTTGAACATTTCTTTTTCCCCGGCCAAGTCCGGTTTGCAGATTTAGACCGTCGGTCGAAATCTGCAACGGAACCTAATCCCCTGATGAGCACCTGCTTTGTAGGAAATGCTTGAGGAGACTGCCAGTGGCGATAGATCTAAGGTGGTAAATGTGCTGCAGCCCACGGAACACAGGTAAATCTGGGTTTAGTGGCGGGCGTAAGCGTTCAACAAAAATGCCGAAGCTCGATAGGTCGGGTGCGGTGGTGCTGCTGGTGTGTTCCCCCTCCTTCCCTTATTTCTTTTTTTTTTTTTTTCGTTTTAGCGTTACCGTCTATCGTTTTTCTTGTGTTTTTTTTTTTTTTTCTTTTTTATTCGTTTTGTTTGCCAGGGATCTCTATACGTTTCGGAAGTCCGGGATGAAACTGTGAAAACTTGAAAACCGGATGACACAGGGAGTGTTTTTGCTCTGCCCAAGGGGACGAGGGGCTGATTTGGCCTGCTTCACCCTGAGGAAAACGAGAGTTTTGGATAGAAGGGCGCCATGCCATGAGCAGGAAATGCAGACCGACGTACATCTGTTTGGTATTACTCTTTAATCAGCTCGGCCGTGAGTTCATTCCCCTTTCGCACCAATGGGGGGGGGCGCACATGGGAGACCGGCTGAGCGAGAAAAGAGCTGAGTGTGCCCTGTGGAGCGTGTGAGTAGGCGTTTCCCGGTTTGTCACTTTTTAATAGCGTTTATTGTGGTTTAAAGGTTCGGTGTTTTAGGGTCTCCGGTTGACGATTGAGGCTGGGAGTCAGGTAGTAAAAAGGATGTAGGCATGTTTGCAACACTTGGTTATGGCTAGCCAAGTTTGTGACTAATGAGACCGACAACAAGTTCGCTATGAAAGGTATTGGGCTCTCAAACTTTTACTATGGACTTCCGCTACAGCTATGAATTCTCTCAGACTTTGCTAACTGTGTATAAGTCCCTGCTGTTTGCTGTTGTCGGCAGTGTGATGAAGTAGAAGGACAAAACAGAAGTGGTGGGACCGAGGGAAAAAGAATTATGAACGGGCAAGCAAAAAAAAAAAAGAAATCCGTTTGATGTTTTGAAGAACGGCATTTATCGGCACCCGGCACATGCTCTGAGGGCTGCAAAGCAAAGTCGGTTCCCCGCATGATCGCTAGAAAATTGTGCTTTGTGCGCAGTACCCATTAAGACGGCGAAAACGAGGCGTCGTTTTGCAAGGACCTGGGCACGGAAACAGGAGCGGCCGTCGAGGACCGCCTGTGGGAATTGCTCTTGTAAGCACACGGTGGTTGCTGCTAGCCGCGCCTGCAATTGCGGGACGAAACCCGCAAAAAATGCAATGCCAAGAAAACGAGAATACGGGAAGCCGGCGTCTGCGGAGCTCATCCAAAAGACGGGCGCTTCATTTTGTTTGTGCGTGCCGGGTTGATCGTTTTCCCACTTGTATTTACCCTGTGTCATTTTCAGGTAAGGAATACTGATCAACCACCAAAACACGTCGTTTTAGCCTGCACAATACAATTGAAGGGCAACCCGCAAGATTGTTAGTACTAAAAACAAGGAAGAAGGACGCGGAGTCGGCTACCTTGGATAGAGGGGTAACGGATCCGCGTGCTGCTCTGTGAAAGGCCACCTTGAGTTCGACTTGTTGCCTGCTCCTAATAAGCCGATCCATCCCCTCCGTGATATACCACGAGATATGGTGAAAAGTCTGAAGTTAAATGCAATGAATGTGACGGTTGCATTTACCGTGAAAGACACAGTACCAGGCAATTCTATGCAGCTCCAGAAGATAGGGATGGACCTGAATAGACCGTGGTGCAGACCGTGATGAGACAATGCGATGAGTTTCCAGGGGATAGGAGTGGGCCGGCTTAAGCGCTTCGGATACAAGAATCGAGGATTTTCAACGGTGGATGCTTCTCGACTGGGATTGGCTTGACAGTCAATACTACCACGAAACACACAGAGGAACACGAGCAGCATCTCCGAGTATTCCACTCAGAAACTGCAACGGTGTCCAGAGCTGTGTTGCCGCCCCGGGGTGCGTGTAGGTCAAGGAGCACGTGCCGCACGATGACAAGATGCCAGCCCGACCGCTGCCGGCTCCCTGCAGTACGTGTCCCGCCGTGTTAAACATTGGCACGCCATGTGACAACGTAAACGATGGTTGTCAACTCGCACTTGAGATGAGGAATGTAGCTAACGGGTCGTGCAGCCCTTCGTATGTTGCGCGGGTGAGGAGGGGGATTGCAAGAACGTGCTTGGAATGGGTATGTGCTCAACACCGCACTGGTCCCGTCTGCGCCGTGTTTCGGTCCTTTAAGCCGCGGACACATAAGGCGGACCGCATACAGGACAGCGGTGTGAGTCTGGTCTGTCAGGCGGCTGGTCGTAGCTCGTCACAGCCAGGACCACCCGTGCTACCAGAGCACAGGCGAATCCGTCACGGGAGATGGCCCCTACAACCGTGTCTGAGCAATCAGCTAAAAAAACTCAGGACTCGCCCTGATTGTGACAACGACTCGCTAGGCAGCACTGGCTTGTCTTCTTTGTACGGTGGCAATCTGCGAAGTAAACACCGCAGAGCACGGCGGACATGGGGTTGCCGTGTGCAGCACCAATGCGGGGTGAGGAGGGGGAGGTCAATTTTAACAAGGGGTGGTGACTTCGAAGTGTCGCCGCTTGGCCGAGCTGGCGGGGGAAGACGAGCTGCACTGGCGAGGGGACAGGGAGATGAGGGGGAAGGGGGAGGGGGCGTCGCAGAACGGCCGCTTGCGGGGGCGGGTGGGGTTGAGTGCAGGCGTGGTTGCGGCAGTGGCTGGTCCTGTGAAGGCACGCTTTCGCTGGGCTTCCGTCGACGCGGCCGAGTCGTCGACGTCCATCGAGTCGCAGCCGCGCTTGCATGCTCTGTCGGCATCCGCGCAGTCGTCTTGCTTCTCGGCCCGCAGCGCGGTGATCTTCCTCTCCAGGAACACGTGCAGCAGCGGGACCGAGACGTAGCCGCCGGCCGCGTACCGGGTGAGGAACTCCTTCACGTCGTCCGCGCACTGGATACGGCACATACTCGCCTCCATCATGGAATCGGACACATTCGACTGCGGTGCGTTTTGCGAATGGAAGAAGACGCAGGTACGGATCGCGTATCATAGTGCAACAAAATAGTTGTGTCAAAAATTCAAGTTTCACGGATCACAGTGCGTATCACAGTGCAACAGCTGTGTCCAGAAAACAGGTTTTACGGATCACAGTGCAACAGTTCTGTACCGGTGTCATGGATCACAGTGACATAGTTGCAGCATTTCCGACAATCCCGTGTGGCGCATCGATCTCTCGTGTGGTTGTGAGTGTGTGCAGGTGGGTGTTGTTCGATAAAAGAATTCAGAAAAAGACAGGCGCTTCGTTTTGTTTGTGCGTGCCGGTTGATCGTTTTCCCACTTGTATTTACCCTGTGTGTATTCAGGTAAGGAATTCTGATCAACCACCAAAACACGCTGCCTACGTCTTTTTAGCCTGCACAATACATTGAAGAGCAACCCACAAGATTGTTAGTACTAAAAAGAGAAAGAAATGACAAACCCGAAGCCGTTCTGTTTCCTGTGCCAGCATCGCGGCACGTTGAGAGGATTCAGCCACGACCTGTTTGTTTTTAGAGTTAAAGTTCGCTTGAGATTCCGGGGGGGTTTGGGCTTCTGGAAATGGGTTCTCTTGGAGCAAGTAAAGGCTGGGTTGTTTCTTTGGTGCACACTTTCGTCAGCAGTCATGGCTGGCCATGTCCGGGACTCTTTGTGACCGACACCAAGCGCATTGCTGCGAGGGATGTAGTCTTGGGCCTCCCCTCACGTTTTTTTACAGTTAACGTTTTGTGTTGCCGTCGATGTTCGCTTAGTTCGGTGCGCGTGTTCTTTGAATAGTGGGCTCTAAAGTATTCAATCGCTTTGTCGGCTGCTGTTCTGCTCCGGTGTACTGCGAGGGTGTGCTGTGGGGGCTCTGATTGTGTGGATTCCGGTGACGGGGCGAATGCGGGGAGATGACGCGGTGTTGATCTCTGGTATGGCTGATTGGCTGGGGTCGTGAGGCAGTTTGTTACTTCCTCTTCAATTTGTTTCCTCGGGTTGTCGTACACGGTGGTGTCCAGCTCAGTAGCTGGAGCTGAAGCTAGAGTTAAAAAAGCGGGTGTCGCACCCGCGTTTCGGGTGCGGATTTACACGCGTTTTGGTTGTGGCTAAGCCGGTCCATCCCGATCCCCTGGAGCTGCATAGAATTGCCTGGAGCTGCACTGTCTATCACAGTAAGCAGGAAGCAACCAGCGACGCGCAGCCGATGCACCTGGACGAGCAATCGAAGGGGAAGCGCGGCACCAAACGCGCGCCTGAGCGCGACGATCAAGACGAGCTTCAGAGGCGAAAACATGGCTCATCACGTGCGAAGAGATAACCGCGCCGTCGGCGATGCAGATTATCGCCACAGATTCTTTGCATTCTAACCCAAACTATCACAGTCTATCAGGAGGGAATGGGCCGGCTTAGTTGTGGCGCCCGCTTTTCGGGTGTGGCTCGGGAGCACCCTCTTTAACACCAGCTTCTGAGGATGGAAATCACCGTTGTAGTTTGTTACCCAGGCAAGCGGGATTGAAGGCTTTGGAGAAGGCTTGCCCGGTGGAGTTGGCCCGAATTCGGCCTCAGAATACGGGTTCTGGGGGAGGTGTAGGTCACATACCCCCACAAGGCTCAGCATCATGCTTTGCCTAACATTTCTGCAAACCCTCTTCCCCCCCCCTTTTTGACGAGGCACGCGCCCAAGACCCGTAGCACCCTCCATGTTTGCACCTTCCTCGGATGCTACGGTCGGGAAGGGGCTTCAAAGTAGTTGGGAAAAATTGGGAAAACACGGTCCCCTTCCCGCGTTCTGCGTGTGGGGTTAACTGCCGCAGCAGCCGCAGATACGTCCTTCGCCCTTGGCTCACTTTCGGGAGGTGTCGCTGCGGGTTCTGGCGCCTGTGGGTGTTTTTCCCGCATGACCCCCAGTGTCTCCTCGTTCACTGGGGCCACCTTCGCCGCCGAGAGCGCGGCCACCGCCTTCCCGAACCATCGGGCCTTCGTCCTGCGAATGACCTGCTGGACGGTCTTCGCATCCAGCTGGTCGGCGTCCTCCACGTCTGTCGCCAGACCGACGAACCGCCCGACCTCCCAGTGTGTTCCTGGGTGTGTTGCCCTAATAGTATGACACGTAGTGGCTTGTCAGTATGTATGACGAGTGGTGGGTGGCTGTGAGGGACCCGAAGACCCAGGATCCGCAGCGCTCAAATCGAATCATGAAGCATACCTGTTCCAGCCGCGACTGCCAGGTTTTGTTGAGAGACTCGAGCTGGCGCTGATACAGCGCATTCAGCTTCTCTGCGTCCATGGCCGGAAGCAGGAGGTGAGATCTGGTGAGGTTGACCGGCCTTCGGTCCTTTTTTTCCCTTTCCTTTAATGTGCTCTTCTGCAGTGTATTGCGTGACGTGCGAAGTCGGTCCAAAGGACCCGGATAAGACAGGGCGATGACAATCCAGGTGAAACAACAGTGGTCCAGTTTTAGAGTTAAAGTTCGCTTGAGTTTCCGGGATGTTACGGTCTCCGGGTGACCGTTGCGTGTCTCCTGGGAGAGTACGCCGCGTTGCTCTATCTGGTGACAATCTGACGGTTGAACGCTACGCCTGTTGACGGAATGACATCACCAGGCGTGGAGTATGCGGCTTAATTTGACTCAACACGGGGAATTTTACTAGATTTCAAGGATTGACAGATTGAGAGCTCTTTCTCGATGAATTGTGTGGTGGTGCATGGCCGCTCCTGGTTGGTAGTGTGATTTGCCAGGTTGATTCCGTTAACGAACGAGATCTCGACCGGGCGTGTCGTTGTAGGGGGTGTCTTTCGGCGGCTTGCTGCTTTCCCGAGACGCGCACTACTTCTTCAGGGGACTGCGCGCGACTTGTAGCGCGCGGAAAAGCGAGCCAAATAGCAGGTCGCGCAGTGCTGCTGTGCGTGAATGGTACGGCTTGCGGTACAACTTGTCTTAGTGACCATCACAGTGTCACTGAGGGAGCTGATGAACCACAAATACCGATAAGATAAGTTCAGCCTTCAGGGTGTGGTTGGTTAGAACGAAGCCTAAGTGTTTTCACCCCGGTGATCGCCGAAGCTTGTTTCCTGAGAGATCAGGCAGTCACGCAACCTTTTCTTGCGCTAGCAACGTCAGTCGCAAAGACAAGTTCTCATTTCTCCCTTTCTTGGCAGCTCTCGCCAGACATGACGCGGAGCAGAAACTCCCAGCATGACCATCGGTCTCCCGGCGCGTACTGATCCAAAATGAAAGGCGAGACACAGTACTTACACCAATACACCAGAACCGCAAAGCGATAACAAACGGAGAATACAGCCGCACGTGGAGTCGCCTCGCTTCATCAGGTTTTCATTCCAGTTTTGGCCGACTTTTCTTTAATTCTTTCTAGTCTATTGGGTACCAGGGAAAGCCTGCTACACGGGAGCCAAGCTTCACATGTTCGGCGGTACTGCAGAGCCACGGGCCTACGGGTCAAGTGGCTACCGATTTCCGAAACTAAAGCATCAAGGCGTGGCGCACCGTGGGGCTTGGCACTTGCGCTGAACACCAGCTCGTCGAGACGGTCTGCCGCAGGGCAGAGCGGACGGGGTTGTGGCACTGTGCTGCCTCCGACTCAAGCTTTGCAAGCTGTGGTTGACCGCTACGTTCCTGGACCAGGAGCGGCCTTTTTCTTTTCTTCTCTTCTGCTCTATTGTGTGAATACCTGACAACCCGGTAAGAGTGCTTGGCGTTCGAAGTTCAGGTGCACTGTGTACACATAGCAATTGGGCACTGCTGGGGGGCCGTTCGTCGGCGTTAATGTAAAGGGTGCTTGTGGCTGAAATGACCGGCGCAGGCTGCTTGGCGGCACCCGGTGTGCGGTCTGGGGGGATGCCGGTTCTTGGGGAGAGATGCTTGGTTGCTGTTGAGCTAGAAGAATGATCGTCGGGAACCGGAGGAAGATAGTCGCGTGGTTGAACGGTGCTAATGGGCGCGTCGCAGCAGAGCCCTTATGCGGAGGTTCAGTGTCTAGCGGCCAGAAAAGCAGGACGTAGTAAGCCTCTAAACGAGGATACACACACATTCCTGGATGATCGCACGGCGAGACACGGGACTCCTCTTTTCGCATCTAGTTGACGCTGATGCGGGCGAATGGGGTCCGCGAGGTCTGGACGTTGTAAATTCTACTACACGTGACTTCGTTCCCAGAGCGCTTCGTAGGTGCCCTGAGAAGGGCTGCCGCCACGTCTGGTTCCTATCTGGTTGAGGCTTCGCGTCCGTTTTGCAGTTCTCTAGTAGTAGGGACTACGTATGGTATACATGCACCTACGGCAGTGTTCTGCGCGGTGGCGGCGAAGACTTCAAAGGAGACCGGAGATGGCAACCCGCGGGAGACGAAGCAAAACGCCATCGCAGCCTCTGCGCGAGGGTAATGCTGCGTCAAGCTCTTCGGCACCACTTCGCATCACCAGGCGCAAGGCACCGTATTCCTAGCATCTGCTTCACGCTGGTGCGTGTAAGCAGATGCTTCTGGTGGATACCGGTGCCGGTTCGACGCGACGTCGTTGGAAAGCTCTTCGACACCACTTCGCATCGCTCGCCAGGCGCAAGGCACTGGTTTTTTAGCAGCATCTGTTTCACACTAGTGCGCGTATGCGGATGCTTCTGGTGGTTATTCCGGTGACGGTTCTACGCAACGTCGTTGGGACGGCGTCGCGGACTGACGAAAGATATTTGCGCGGTTGAACGACGAGGGTGACCGGGTAGAGCGCCGTCGACATGAGCAGCACAGGGTCGGACGGTGCGAGCGGGGCCGCAGTGTTCTGCACGGTGGCGAAGACTTCGAAGGAGACCGGCGGACGCATGGCACCCCGCAGGAGACGAAGCAAAACAACATCGCAGCCTCTGCACGAGAGTAATGCTGCGTCAAGCTCTTCGACACCACTTCGCATCACCAGGCACAAGGCACCGTTTTCTCAGCATCTGTTTCACGCTGGTGCATGTGAGCGGATGCTTCTGGTGGATATTATTGTGCCGGTTCTACGCAACGTCGTTGGAACGGGCGTCGCGGACTGAAGGAAGGTATTCGCGCGGTTGAACGACGAGGGTGACCGGGTTGAGCGCCGTCGACATGAGCAGCACAGGGTCTGACGGTGCGAGCGGGGCCGCCGAGTTCTGCACGGTGACCGCGAAGAACTCGAACGAAGCCGACGGGTGCCGCGACGTGACTTCGGCCCGCAGGAGGCCGAGCAAGACTTCGTGCGCCTCCGCGCGCGGGCTGTGCTGCGTCACACCCTTCAGCACCAGCGTCACATCGCTAGCCGGCACGTCCCCCGGCGCTAGGATGATCGCACGGACCACGGGGCAGCGGGAGAAGGGGAAGAAGGAAGGGAAGGCTTCGAGCCCGCCGTTCAAGTCGGCGAGATCGACGTTGTGCGAGTCGACGACGATCTCGTCCCACGACCGGATCCCGAGCGCTCCCTGCAAGTGCCGCAGCGGGTGCTTCGGCTGGAGGAACGTCTGCGTCAGCAGCCCGTCCCCGCAGAGGATGACCAGCTTGCCGCGCGCCCCATCCCCCGCCCCCGAGGTCCCCGCCCGGACAGAATCCGGGGCCAGCGGGGGGGACTTGACCCGGTCAAGAGCGTGGAGGTTGCCGTTGGGGCCTCGCGGTGAGACGCCGCTGGGCGACGAGCCCCGTCGCGATATGACGGGTGTCCGTGGGACGGGGTACGGCGACGCTGAGGTCGTCTTCACCGCGAGGACGTACTGCACGCCGTCCCAGGCGTCGGGGAGTTCCGGGCCTACGACGTCCAGGTCGCTCAGCGTGACGGACTTGAAGAGCCGCGCGACGGGATGGCTCTGCTCGAAGCTCGCGAGTCCTTCGCCGGCTCGGTTCTCGAACGGCGCCGCGAACACCCCCCACGCCTCTTCGAGGATCTCGCGATGCGTGTACAGCGTGTCGACGCTCAGGTACGTGTACATGGACCCGGAGCACCCGCTGCCGAGGCCTTGCCGCAGGCCGGCCAGCGGCAGGGTCACCCGCACCACGAACGAGCGGTACTTCAACGCAAAAAGCCCGTTTTCCCGCCGCTTCAGCTCCCGGTAGTCGAGCCCAAACCCGGTGGGGGCGGCGCGCGGCGTGGCGGGGGAGAGCAGGTGGTCGGAGAGCGAGCTGCCGGGCGACAGCAGGTCGCCGAGGGTAAGCTGCTTTGCCTTCTGCAGCAGAGCCTCCGCGAGGACGGAGTCAAACGGGTTGTCCCCGCAGCCGGCTTGCGGGCGGGGCGCCGGCGCCGCGAGGCCGAACGCCCGGAACGCCGCCTCGGCGAACGGCGTCGAGTCGTATCCGGCGCCGTCTTCGCTGAGAGGGATGTCAGCGGTCACCGTTTTCTCGACTCCGTCGTGCAGCAACCGCAGGGTGAGGGTTCGGGTGGCGTCGGATGCTTCGCTCCTGGGGGTTCCCGGTGCCGAAGGAGCCGGGGAGGAGTCGTCGAGCCCTATCGGCGCCGCCTCGAAATCCGTCCCGAACCCCGCGCTCGCCGCATACGGGATGTTCGCGTACCCGAGGGTCGCGGCCGCCGCGCCGCCGGCCGCGCCGGTCGACCGGCCGCCCCACCGCCGCATGCGCTTGAGGAGCGATCTTTTTTTTCCGGATCCGTCGCCTTCTGCGTCGCGGCCGGCGGGCTCCGCCGGGCGCGGGTCGGTCGGCGACTGGGGGCCAGTCGGCCCCGAGAGCTTTGGCGGCGCTTTTTTGGCGTGGTGGTGCCGGTGGTGGTGGTCCTCCTCGCCCTCCGCGGCGGCGGTCGGCTCGGTCGCGCCGAAGGGCAGGGGCATCGGGAAGAGGGGCTTGAAAGAGTGGCCCGCGAAGCTCTTCGCGGCGCCGGAGCAGAGGGTGTCGTCGGCGTGCTCGAGCCACACGGGGGTGACAAATCCGGCTTTATGGAGGCGGGCGAGCTTCGGCATGGGGACTGTTATGTACGCGGGCGCGTGGGGCGACGCGATGTCGTAGGTGATCGAGTCGAGAAAGAGCTTCCGGAGAAACGACGGCGTGCGGCCGCCTGCCTTCGCTCGTTCGGGCTCTTCGGGGTCGAGGGCAACAACGCGGCGCACCGGCGCCGGGGAAAAAAAGTAGCGGACGGTGTCCGTGCCCTTTTTCACGTCACCGGGGACTAACGCCTTCGCTATCGACACGGGGTGGCGCTTGCCGTCCACAGTCACGCTGCGCTTGCACACCAGCACGCACAGCTCGTCCCCATCCTGCGCGCGGTATGCGACCGGCTTCTTCGGTGCCTCCCGTGCGCTTACGCCGCTGATCAGCTCTCCCCTCGCCTCGCTCTCCCCGAGGATCATGTCCTTCCCCACCACCAGCCAGTTCCGCTCAGCGTCGCAGCCGCACGCGTCGCCTCCGCGCATCCGCACCGGCTCCACATCGTCGAACACCACGTGGATGTCAGACAACACCGTGTTGAGACCCGTCATGTGCCACACTCTCAACGCGCCCGCAGCAGACTTGCCGTCGTCGTCGTTGTCGCTGCGGTGTGGACTCCGCTCTTTTCGTGCAGAGCTCGCTTCGTTGCTCCCAGCCCACGTTCCTTTTGTGTTGCCGTCGATCTCTCCTTTTTTTGTCTTCCTTTCGGCGGTGTTGTGTTCGCGGCAAGGATGAAAAACTGCGCGAGGAGGAGCTTTCGCTACACCCCCCGGACAGATGATAGAGCTCGATCGAGATTTTCCGAGGCCCCTACCTTGTTGGAAATGCGATCCGTGGCAACCTCAATCGTCGCTGTCATGAGCACATTGCGAGCCCCTATCAACTGGTCTTCTCGATGAGCGATTTGGACACTGCTTTGCCAGCTCAAGTCAAGCCAAGCCATTTCCGACCGAGCGTCACGATCACCGATGCTTGACTTGACATTATGATTTGCCAAGTGGTCCACTCTGCTGCCCTACCACGCTGGGCTCCTGGGAACGCACTCGTGTTGCAAGCTGGGATTTCGCGCATATTATTAGTCTGTAGTTTGTGTCGACGCAGGCTTGGAAACACTGCCCGGGCGCTCGGTCGTGAAGGAAGACCGTGAGCGGTAACGATTTGGGCGCCGCCGGCGGAGTGAATAGCCCAAATATGCTCTGAATTGTTCTGATGCTTGACTTGATCTCACGGATTTGACAAGTGGGCTCCTGGGAACTCGTGTGTTGCAAGCTGCCCGGGCACTCGGTCACGAAGGAAGACCGTGGGCTGTCACAACTTGGGCTCCGCTAGCTAAAGCGGAGGATAGCCCCATTATGTCCGAATTATCCAGAGCCACAGGCAACGAACAGCCCGTGTGCAGCATCAGACAAAATGGAATGGTGCTGCGATTCTTCCTTTAAGTTAGCGTGGGCCGGAAGGGGCTCCCTGGTAAATATGTGCGGACTCTTCTCCCGCACCTGTGCTGCACTTTGCTTAAAGCTGCCATTGACGAGTTCGCTCGGACGTAGCTCAGTCGTGTCCGCAGAGGATCTGCTGCGGAAGGTCACGGAAAGCGCGTCGATCGACGCCGCCGCCGTCCTCAGCGAGGAGCACCGCGTCTCGTGCGCGAAGAAGGCGAGGGAAGAGTTCTTCCGGCGTTCCAATTTGAGACAACCTGTGGGTCGTTAACTGGACGGACTGGACGACGCTATTGCGGCTAAAAGCCCCTGCAGTACAACCACAAGCTTGCACAGGACCTCTACCTCTCACACTAGCTAAGCCAATTTCTCTTATTCAGTTCCACAATACACAGGGCCCCCCAGCCCCATCCTCCCCTTCCCTTTTAGATGTCAAGCGTCACGCTTCGCCGGGAACGGGCACTCCAGTGAAACTGGGTATGTTACCGTTTCAGGTTTGAATTTTGGGAGCATTGCCTCGTGAATTCTGAGACCTATTTCTCCCACGAATGGTGGGAGAAATAGGGAAAGCGTGATACGTGTATGGAAATGGATGTGCGCTCACCACCGCGCGCCGTGCCCTGCCCCGCACCGTGTGTCGGTATTTTAAGTCACGGACACCTTAGGCGGACCATCTGCAGCGCGGAGACCGCGTGCCTGCGGACAGGACAGCGGTGTGAGTCTGGGTGGGTCAGGATGCGGCAGCTCACCCATGGAAAATAACAGACGAGATCCCATTGCCCCGGTATGTGGGCGGGAATAATGGGAGTCCTTTTCTCGGCTTGCTGGCCCCATCGCTTTTGCACTCTTGCACAATCCAGCGCTCAGAAATGCTTTCAAAATGCCGGGAAGAGCCTGTTCGGGCCTGAGGGTGCCGTTCTCGCGGTTGTAGCTCTCGAATGCTGGGTATTAGTTTTCTTCCTGGGGACACCCGGGACCACACTCTGAACCCATAATCTTTGATTTTTCGTTCGGGGATTGCTGTGGAAGCTGAAATGACTTCCCTCGATCCTGAGACAGCATCGTTTGCAGCAGCCGACTGCGACGGCATCTGGCCTCATCTTGGATCCCCGTGCTCTCGTTCTTCCCGAATGCAGCCAGAGGAATCCGGTCGGATCATCGTTTTGCCCTCTTTCGCGGTTCGAGCGCCGGGACTGCTTTCCAAACGCGCAGCAAGTCGGCTTGCAACGCGGCGAGGCCGGCGCCCCACTTGTCGAAGCCCTTGTCGTTCATGAGGACGAGGACCAGCGTGTTTGCGAAGAAGCTCGGCACGGCCCTGCCGCTGAGCCCGTCGACGTACGCGTGCTCGCCGGCCGGCACCACGAAGTCTCCGCGCAGGAACTTCCCTTCGTCCTTTCGGATGGCGACGATGGCCGACGTCGGCGGCTCCTTCCACTCGGGCACCACCAGCACAAAAGACAGCGGCCCCGCATCCTCTGGGAGAGCAGCCGCACCATGCGTTGCTGCATCAAATCCATCACCTTCTCGGTGAACGACCGCAGAGGAATCCGGTCGGGTCATCGTTTTGCCCTCTTTCGCGGTTCGAGCGCCGGGACTGCTTTCCAAACGCGCAGCAAGTCGGCTTGCAACGCGGCGAGGCCGGCGCCCCACTTGTCGAAGCCCTTGTCGTTCATGAGGACGAGGACCAGCGTGTTTGCGAAGAAGCTCGGCGCGGCCTTGCCGCTGAGCCCGTCGACGTACGCGTGCTCGCCGGCCGGCACCACGAAGTCTCCGCGCAGGAACTTCCCTTCGTCCTTTCGGATAGCGACGATGGCCGGCGTCGGCGGCTCCTTCCACTCGGGCACCACCAGCGCGAAGGACAGCGGCCCCGCGTCCTCGTGGGAGAGCAGCCGCACCATGCGCTGCTGCATCAAATCCATCACCTTCTCGGTGAAAGGCGGGTTCGCCTCGAACGAGCCACTGCGAAACTCGCAGTCAAAAAACGACCCGAGCGAGCCAAAAACCCCGTCCGTCCGCGGAGACATGCTACAATACATGGGCAGGCGCGCGTTCAATGGCGAAGCAAAGCACTCGGCTTCAACGTGCAGATGCCGCACGAGGCAGTCCATGACGGAAGGTGGAACCGCATCCTGCAACCCCGAAAGATTACCGGTCAGGTACTTGTACCGAAGCAGCACCGCGAGCGAGTGGAGAACGAATGCGTCGGCCCCCGCGAGTTTTCGGTCCACGCCGCTCGCCCGCAACGCTTCTGACAACTGCGCGTCAAGTCCGGAGGCGCAAGCGTTCAACGGCGGTTCTGTTGAGGAGGAAGCGTCCCGTTTTCGCCTCACGGTGTCACAGTCGGCGCCGGACGGCCCGGATTCGCGCCCGTTCGCGTCCCGGCGGTACAGGGCGCGCAGGCGGGCCCATTGGTCTGCAGGCGTCGCGATTTTTGTGCCCTTGACGAGGACCTGGACGTCTTGCCCGGCGGCCCGCGCGGCGGAGTAGTCGGTTTCAAGGCGGAAGGAGACGTCGCCAGGGGCGGGCGGGGAGTGGGTGAATCGGTCGAGCTCCTCGAAGTCGGAGCGCACCTCCGACGCCAGCCGCGCCGCCGCCTCTGCCGTCGCGCCGGCGGCCGTGAGCTCGGCCGTGAGCACCGCGTCGTCCCTGTTGACGACCCACCGGTTGTAGCACTTGGCCGCCCGGGAGAACTGGTTCGGGAACGCGCCGGAGGCGCTCGCAAGGCGGAAGAACTCTTCCCTCGCTTTTTTCGCGCGCGAGACGCGGTGCTCCTCGCTGAGGACGGCGGCGGCGTCGATCGACGCGCTTTCCGCGACCTTCCGCAGCAGATCCTCTGCGGACACGACTGAACTACCCTCAGCTCCCTCACCTCGAAGCGTGACGCTCGACATCTAAAAGGGAAGGGGAGGATGGGGCTGGGGGGGCCCTGTGTATTGTGGAACTGGATAAGAGAAATTGGCTTAGCTAGTGTGAGAGGTAGAGGTCCTGTGCAAGCTTGTGGTTGTACTGCAGGGGCTTTTAGCCGCAATAGCGTCGTCCAGTCCGTCCAGTTAACGACCCACAGGTTGTCTCAAATTGGAACGTGCCGGAGGCGCTCGCGAGGCGGAAGAACTCTTCCCTCGCCTTCTTCGCGCACGAGACGCGGTGCTCCTCGCTGAGGACGGCGGCGGCGTCGATCGACGCGCTTTCCGCGACCTTCCGCAGCAGATCCTCTGCGGACACGACTGAGCTACCCTCAGCTCCCTCAACTCGAAGCGTGACGCTCGACATCTAAAAGGGAAGGGGAGGATGGGGCTGGTGGGGCCCTGTGTACTGTGGAACTGGATGAAAGTAATTGGCTTAGCTAGTGTGAGAGGTAGAGGTACTGTGCAAGCTTGGGGATTTACTGTGGGGGCTTCAGCGGCCGCAATGCCCGTCCAGTTGACGACCCACCGGTTGTAGCACTTGCCGCCCGGAAGAACTGGTTCGGGAACGCGCCGGAGGCGCTCGCGAGGCGGAAAACTCTTCCCTCGCCTTCTTCGCGCGCGAGACGCGGTGCTCCTCGCTGAGGACGGCGGCGGCGTCGATCGACGCGCAGCTGTGGTGATAGTAGCAGTACATACATACGTTGTAGCATGCTATGCATGGTATACTGCTACCTCAGTAGGTGGATAGATACATGCACCGCTGCTGCATCGCATCCTGGGATCCTAGCACCACGAGGTCGTGGTAGCACATCCCGAGGTGGTACTACGATGTAGCAGCAGTACACCGAGTACGGTGTATGCATACGTACGTACATACTACTTTTCACGACTTTCCGCAGCAGATCCTCTGCGGATGCCCTCAGCTTCCTCAACTCGAAGCGTGACGCTCGACATCTAAAGGGGAAGGGGGAGGATGGGGCTGGGGGGGCCTGTGTGTTGTGGAACTAAATAAGAGAAATTGGCTTAGCTAATGTGAAGGGTACAGGTACTGTGTACGTTTGCGGTTGTACTGCAGGGGCTTTTAGCGGCCGCAATAGCGTCGTCCAGTCCGTCCAGTTGACGACCCACCGGTTGTAGCACTGGGCCGCCCGGGAAAACTGGTTCGGGAAGCGCCGGAGGCGCTCGCAAGGCGGAAGAGCTCTTTCCTCGCCTTCTTCGCACACTACTACGGTGCTCTACGCTCGCAATGGCGACATGCATTGGCAGCAGTTCCTCTGAGGACACGAGGGTGGGGTACTGCCCTCAACTCAAAGCAGCAAATCTCTGTCGTTTTAGATAATTGCGCGGGGTGGAGGGGGCACGGAGCAGGCGGTGCACGCTTGTGGTTTTACTGCGGAGTAGAGACTAGCTCACGTCGAACCGCGGCCGATTCGCGCTGTCGCATGTGATAGAAAGGACGAGGCAAGAGGCGAGACGACTGTATGGGTACAAGGGCAAACGAACGGGCGCCCCGAAGAAGGAAGAGCAGGCAGCATGGAAGTACGCACTTGGCAACTTTGGGGAGACTGTGTGGGGAGAACAGATGAAATCAAAAGGGGCCGGCGGGGTCAAAGATGTCCCCGTGAAGAAGGAGGAAGTGAAGGCTGGGGAAGACTGTGTGGTTGAGTGTTGCGTGTGCGTATGCGTGTGATTGTGAACGTACATGTGAGTGCGAAAAAGACCATGGGTGCACATGAGAATTGGATGCGCATGTTTGTGCGAATGTGATTCAGACTCTGGATGCGCATGTGAAATGAAACTGAGCGTTGGGGACCCGTTTGCACGTGATGCCTTCCTGCGCGAGAGGAGTCCACGTTTCCTTCAGTTTCAGGTATCCGCAGATGCCCCCGCGGTTGCAACTGGGGGTGGTGCTTTGTTGTGTGCGTGTGTTGTGTGTGTGTGTGTGTGGGTGTGTGTGTAAGTGTTTGTATGTGCGAGTGAGGGAGGGAGCGGTGAGAGGAACACTAGCAGACTAGCAGGGTTGCGGGTTGCGGGAAGATGATAGGGCGCAAAACTGAAACTCATTCGCATTGCAAGACGCAATTTCAAATTCTGCGTGTTCTTCAAGATGCGGTATTCAGAAGGCTCTCTAACTCGTTTCATGCGTCAGAGCAGTGCGCGCAGCCTAGGACATTTAGGAGGATGCTGCCAGACAAAGAACCGAAGGGATCCCAAGTGCTGTAACACCGAACAACGTGTTGAACGGACGTGAGGTCATGCGGGTCTACCCCCATACGACAAGACATACAAACACAACAGGTCAAAGTCCTGAGGGAGAAAACAACACACGGTGGTGTAAGCGAAGAAAGCGCCGGACGTCGAGTTGGAAAAAAAACTGCTTGGGATGATACACCGGGTTCACCTTACACCACGTACACATTAATCGGTCAACGTCGAATCTGAGTGTCTGCTGACAGGACCAGCTACGTATGGCTAGAGTAAAAGAGGACGTGCTTTTCGGGTGCGCTACAACCACCTGAACAGCGGGTGTGACACCCGCTTTAGCTCCAGCTTTAGCTCCAGCTTTAGCTCCAGCTTTAGCTCCAGCTTTAGCTCCAGCTTTAGCTCCAGCTCTAGCTCCAGCTCTAGCTCCAGCTTTAGCTCCAGCTTTAGCTCCAGCTTTAGCTCCAGCTTTAGCTCCAGCTCTAGCTCCAGCTTTAGCTCCAGCTTTAGCTCCAGCTTTAGCTCCAGCTTTAGCTCCAGCTTTAGCTCCAGCTTTAGCTCCAGCTTTAGCTCCAGCTTTAGCTCCAGCTTTAGCTCCAGCTTTAGCTCCAGCTTTAGCTCCAGCTTTAGCTCCAGCTTTAGCTCCAGCTTTAGCTCCAGCTTAGCTCCAGCTTTAGCTCCAGCTTTAGCTCCAGCTTTAGCTCCAGCTTTAGCTCCAGCTAGCTTTAGCTCCAGCTTTAGCTCCAGCTTTAGCTCCAGCTTTAGCTCCAGCTTTAGCTCCAGCTTTAGCTCCAGCTTTAGCTCCAGCTTTAGCTCCAGCTTTAGCTCCAGCTTTAGCTCCAGCTTTAGCTCCAGCTTTAGCTCCAGCTTTAGCTCCAGCTTTAGCTCCAGCTTTAGCTCCAGCTTTAGCTCCAGCTTTAGCTCCAGCTTTAGCTCCAGCTTTAGCTCCAGCTTTAGCTCCAGCTTTAGCTCCAGCTTTAGCTCCAGCTTTAGCTCCAGCTTTAGCTCCAGCTTTAGCTCCAGCTTTAGCTCCAGCTTTAGCTCCAGCTTTAGCTCCAGCTTTAGCTCCAGCTTTAGCTCCAGCTTCTGGGGTTGGACTCCACCGGGAAAGCGGGGGCGAAAGAAAATAGCACTAGCGGGCACAAAAAGCTTTCCCCCCCCCAGCGCAGGCAGGCCCTGTGCATGGCAATGCAAGGGGTGTTCTGGTGCCGGTGGGCGAGATGAGAGAGACGAGTTAGAGTGCAGGGACCGTCTCTCCGGGGAGTTTCCGGTCGTACTTCTCGTCGTACTGCTACGGGGGCATTAGTCGCGCTGCAGGTTGCGGCTCTGCTACATGAACTCGAATGATATGTAGCACACAAATTTCAAGTCGGTGCAAATCCGCAAGAGCATCTGCCCCATCAGCTTTGGCTGGCAGAATAGAGTGGGTGGACTACCGTGGCCGTAACGGGTGACGGGGAGTTGGGGTGCAGGGCTTCCGCTCCGTTTTCGGTCTCAGAGAAAATACGTGTGGTCCACAGTGTGGACGCTCAAGGTTTGAGGGAAAAAAACCTTTCCCCCTTTGTGCGGCGGGCAAAATTTTGGGTCACTACTAACTTGGCTAACACGTGGCTGTGCGGCCTTGGCGACTTGTGGGCCCAGACACACCCTGCATGTGGACCAACCTGTGGCAAGCACATGTGGGGGGAAAAATAAATCAAAATACACCTGTGGGACCTGTGGATCCACACGTGGGGGAAAGAAAATCCAAAAATTAACGTGTGGAAATCCACACGTTCCACACGTGGAGCGTAAGCCCTGTTGGGGTGTGACACCGGGAGAGGACAGCGACCGAAGCCACAGCTGCCACGCCCGGAGACTGCCGGTAAGTGTGCGGGTCTGTGTCTCAGCTCGAAATGCTGCTTCTCCGAGGAAGGTGCGGGCGAGGGGACGCCACCTTCCCCTCCCTTGCGATGCTCGTCCTCACGGGGGCTTTGTGAGACATCACAACCAATCAAATCGACGCGAACGCTTCCATACACACGTCCCTCGTCGGGAAGAAGGCCCACCGCGCATCCTGCCGGCGGCAGGGTAGCTCGAGGGGGTTCAAGCTACCGCGCCCTGTACGGGCGTAAAGTGAAATTGTACAAAAGCTGCTGGGGAGCGCAAGGGACAGGGGCGGCAATGAGGCGAAAAGGGCGAAAGGGGGAAAAGGGCGAAAGGGGGTACTGAGAGTTGGCTGGGGAAAAGGTGGGACGGTGGGGACGCGGTGGGGGTGGGGGAATTGCAATAACGTGCTTGGAATGGTCATAATACTATGCTCAACGCAGCACTGGTCCTGTCTGCGCCGTGGTTCGATCTTTTTTACACGGACAGGGTTTATTCTAGGATTTCTCTCAATTTTCAATTTTGAGGGGTCTCCGCCTCTATTTACTGGCCAAAGACGTTTTCCTTGCAGCGGTCAAGCTCTGGAGTTGCAGGAGTACTCTCCGGTTAACAAGCTCCCCTTGGGGAGCCTGTTCTTTTTTAAATTAGCCCCGATGTTTAGCTTTTTGTGATGCGTCGCGTTCCGCAGTGGGTCGCAGTTTCCGAGGACTAAAATCTGGAAAGTTGCTGCCTTGGAACCCTTAGTGCCTAGTTCATTTCTGAAGGCCGTTGGACCCCCTTAAACCCTGCACGGACACATACAGCGGACTATCATCAGCGCGGAACTTGGGTGTCTGCAGACACCACAGCGGTATGCGTTTGGTTTGTCAGGCGGCTATTCATAACTCATCACAACAGCCAGGACCACCCATGCTACAGAGCACAGGCAAGTCCGTTTCGGAGGGCAACTCTCTTGGTGAGATCTTTTTTTCCATCTCGCGACCAAGTATTCGGTTGATTCATGAACGACAATTGAACGAGTTTTCACTTCCTTTTATGCGTGCTCCGTGAGCAACAATCCCGCAGCGAGATTCAAGACCAGGCAACCAAGAGAAGGAGGGGAACACGACTCAGAGATCCTGGCTGGAACGCAGCCTGGAACCAGTGTGATGAGCCTGAGAAGTTTTCTGAAGAACACTCTGGAAAGAACGGCATTGGTTTTGACCGCACGTGTTGCAAAAATCGGGCGGGTCTTGCCACGGAAATGCCGACTCCCAAACACCTTGGGGGGGAAGAGTTTCACCTCAGGTGTTTGCACACGGACACTCTTGAGATCGGTGAGGATGCTGTCGACATGTCGTACGACGCCTTCATACCTGAACATGAGCAGAAGCTGCCGCTGCTAGCGGAGCACGTTTTGCTTGCCAAGGTCAAGGGTGGCTGGGGCGCGCATCGCAGTCCCTTGGAGCCGACAAACTGGCCCACTACGCTTCGGTCACTTGAACCGACTGCATGTGGGACTACTGGATGGGCTAGGGTTTGCGGGGGTTCGCAGTCGCTCGGACCAAGAAATTGGCGTCTGCGGACACACGGCAGCTCCTGTTCGGAGCCCTACGTCCTCCTGCCGCAGCGGGTGCGGAGACGAAGCCGGCGCGTCACTGCCACGGGGACCCGACCACGCGCATGGGCTTCAAACTCGGGAGGACCGACTGGTTCTGCTTGTCCGGCTCCGGGTCGCGCCGGGTGTGGCTCTTCGCCTTCGGCGGCTTGCGAAGCCGGCGGGTGCCGCGCCCGGCGTTTCCTCGAAGGAAGCAGAATGCCAGTTCGAAGAAAGTCAGGGGCTCTCGGAGGCCAAACGGGCGGCGGGCCGCCAACTATGCTTCGCAGTCGCTCGGACCAAGAAATTGGCGCCTGCAGACTCCTCTTCGGAGCGGGTGCTGAGATGAAGCCGGCGCGTCACTGCCACGGGGACTCGACCACGCGCATGGGCTTTAAACTCGGGAGGACCGACTGGTTCTGCTTGTCCGGCTCCGGGTCGCGCCGGGCGTGGCTCTTCGCCTTCGGCGGCTTGCGAAGCCGGCGGGTGCCGCCGCCTGGTGTTTCCTCGAAGGAAGCAGAATGCGAGTTCGAAGACGACAACGCGGGGTCGTCGATAGCCTTCGTCAGCCCCGGCGCCAAATGCTCACCTGGAGAAGACGGTGTCCCTGGCACCTTGAGGGGGGGGAGGATGCTGGGCGTCGGCGACAGGGTGCAGATGTCGTGGAATCGCTTGTTGATCATGCCTTGGATGCCTTCGTACATGAACAGCAGCTGGCGATACGCCAGGTCAGACTGGTCGAGCTGCTGGTGGAGGACGCTCTGCTCAGCGAGGAGAGTGCGGTAGTCGGGAGTTTTCGGGCACGACGGGATCGAATCGGCGGGGGGGTGTTTGTCGAGGCGTTTGCGCTCGTTCTCCCGCTGCTTCACCTTCCACCACCGCATGTCGTCCGCCGCCTTTTCGCCCCCGGCGCCGTCGTGCGTGCGCCGCTTCTTCACGACGGAGACGAACTTCTTCCGGCAGCGCTGGACGCCGAGGACGTTCTTCATCGAGTCCGAAAAATTGGTGAGTAGCGACTTGCCGGCCCCGAAGCGCAGGCTGTCGTAGTCGTTGACGACCGTCGTCTCCCAGAACCGCGACTCCTCCGAAATCTGGTCCATGTACGCGCGCATCTCGTCCATGTCGTCCCGGTTTTGCGCCATGATCTTCAGCATTTGCACGCAGTCGGTGCCTTCTTCGGCCATCATCGTGCCACGACGGCTCACCCTACCCTCTGCCGTGAGTCTCTAGAAAAAAAAAATGTAGGGTAATGGTGTGGTCGGTGTAGCCAGGGGGAACTACGGGGGAACTACGGGGAACTGACCTTGGGGTGTCTTTTTTTTTTTTGTAGTGGACTTTTTCAAACGCCACGCACCGGCGCCAAACCGGGAGCTTTGGAGTGAGCAAAACGGTTCCTCTTGCTTGGGCTTTCCACAGAAGGGCCAAGCCTCTTGAAAAATGGAGCCGGGGGTGGTGCTTTCGTGGCGCCGTGACATGAAGGATTCGTTGGAAAGTAGACTCGAACGCTATCGTAGGACTCGCAGAAGTCGGTTGGCTCACGCTTGCAGGAACCTACGTAAAGCTCGCTACCGGGCCCCTTTCAACGTCTGAAGGAAAAGCTCAGTTGCTAGGGCATGCAGTTTATCAAGAAGTAACTTCTTATCAGCTTCCCTTCCATGCAGACACAAGTTGGACTCAAGCACATCCTTTCGTCTATCACCGGACTCTTGATTGCGTGGTGCCACTACTATCTGTGGGCTGTCCAAGATATCCTGCAGATCTCGATCAGGCCTCTGCCACCCGTCACGACTAACGCGATTGTTTTCAAGGACCAGTACAAGCACGCAATGGTCACCCGAAGCATGCCATTCAAGGTTAATGTTGTTGTGGGCAAACTGCTCTACGATCTCTGGAACAGAAGGATGCAGAGCCCGAAGAACCCAAGGCTTTGTCGTGTCCGAAGTCTCCCTCTCGCCAGCGAAAGAAGCAAACAAGCCAGCGCCTCTCCTTGCGCGCCATTCCGACACTCCAATCCCTCTTGGGTTTGGGCAAGAAGGTGATCCGCAATCACGTTCAGAAGCCCAGGTGGCGTTTGCATCAGCTCCTACTCTGGGAGAAACCGGAAGCTCTCCGGTGCATTCCAAGTCGTCGGAAAGGCCAGTCGACGGCTGTATGCAAGCGGGCGGAGGTCCTGGGACTGCGAAGGCGCGACTACCCCACAAGAAGGACTCACTGTCTCTCTGTTCTGTCCCTGCGGCCATAGCCGTCTTATCCTCGGCCAAGCACCACTTTCTCCTCCTGCAACGCAACCTTGCCTTCAGCCAGCCATTATGACTGTCACTCTGGTTATCAACCTTACTCCTCGCTCGGGTTGCCGTCTTCGACCGCGACGGCCTCTGATAGTTTGGGTTAGAATGCAAATATCACGGTTGTGAAACGAATGGATTATTGTACATTATTGTATTTCCCCCGCCGACCAAGAATTATTGTATTTTTATTGTACATTATTGTACATTATTGTATATTATTGTACATTATTGTACATTATTGTACAGTTATTGTATATTATTGTACGATTATTGTACATTATTGTACACGCAGTGGTGCAGGGGGTAAGGCGTGTGGAAGGTTCACGACAGGTTTTACACGGAATGACCCGATGAACTCGACAGACTTCCGAACATGGTGTCTTTGTCATGGGTGTTCGAGCGCAAAAAGACAGCGTTGCAGTTCAAGAGGGTGCAGATGCAGCAGGTGCCATATCATGGGCTACCAGAAAAAGCGACAAGCATTCGGAAAGGCAGTTGCCACGACAGGTGTCTTGGCGAGGAGGACGTCTTGGTGGATCTTCACTTCGACAATCTTCACTTCGGACTCAGTTCAGTCCGGAAATTGAAGTGAAGGTTTCCCGAGGTGAAGACCCTTGAAACAGACGTTTGCTTCAAAACGACGTTTTCAGGGTCGAACGCAGCAGGGAAGTGAAATACATCGCATTTTGTTCTTTCTCGTTTCCCCGACCGAGCATGCTCTCCAGGGAGTGAACGGAAATACTGCCCCTTTCATTCAGATATCTGCGGCAATTGAGCGCAGCGAGATAGCTGTCAGAAGCTTCCCGCAACGGAATATACATCTCTGCAAACTAACTTTTTGAATTGGGTGGTAAATCCAGGTGCGCCTGATGCGCCTAAAAGAGGTTATGGAGTACGCGCATTTTTGGTAAATGCTCGGACTGTGTATTCCAGTCTTCAACATCTGGGAAAGCCTTTTCGAGTTTGCTGTTCTGCTCAATCCTTTCTCGATCTCGCAGTTGTTTAACTGCACTGGGCAGTTTCTTGTTGCGGCCCAGTTTGCTCGTTGACCTTTTCGTGGAGTTTCTTCCCTTCTGCAGGAGTTTGGCCTCAGAACCGTGGGCCATGTGTTCTATTTGCAGAAAAGGGAGGCAGTTCCCGTCATTTCTAGGATATCAGAAGAGTGCCTGATTGCTGCTGGAGCATCAGCATCGCTGGGACTGCAGTCGTACAATAATGTATTGTATATTATTGTAAATTATTGTACATTCTCGTACATTATTGTAAATTATTGTAAATTATTGTAAATTATTGTATTATTGTACAGTATTGTATACAATAATATACGAAAATCTGTACAATAAAAATACAATAAAATACAATAAACGATTCGTATCACAACCGTGATAATCTGTGGCGATTTGCGGTGTCGCGGGTATCTCTTCGTACGTGATGTGTCATGCTTTTTTTGCCTCTTTAGCTCGACTTGATCGTCGCGCTCAGGCGCGCGTTTGGTGCCTCGCTTCTTCTTCGATTGCTCGTCCGGTTCATCGGTTGCTGCACCGGCGCTTTCATACGCCGCACTTCACTTTCTGGTGCTCGTGGCACTCCCGCTCACTCCACTTTTCGTGTTCCGTAGCGTTGAACACCGCCCATCTCGCCGCACGCTCCGCCCTTCCACCTCCGTACGTAGGGAAAAGATCCATCCCCCACGCCTCGCCGCTGAGCTCGTGCCGTCGTCAGCTGTGTCTCGAGCACTTCCATCGTCTCCGTACCACCACGGAAGATCGGCCTCATCTCGTACCCCGTGAGGCACGGCGGGGCTCCCACCGTTCTCAGCGACCCTATCTTCTCCAGTTTCCTGTCTGGCAGAAGCGGTCCGTCGCCCGTTTCGCTCCAGCGCATCCCCGACGGGTTTTAAAAGTTTTGCGAGTACCCTCGCACACATGCTCAACGGTGTCCCGTCCGTCGTCGCTACGACACTGCCCGGAAGATCCAGTTCGGTGCACACTTCAAAGTCGACGGCGAGCTCCACCATCGAGACGTCACCCGCCACCGACCAGCACATCCCATCCAGCCAATACTGCAGTGCCCGGAACCACCTCTCTCCTCCGACCGCCGCGAAGGTCTCCGGTCTCGCTTTGAAACCCGGCCGGCGCGGGGCCTCTGATAGAACATTTCCCGCTCTCCTTACCGCAGCTGATCCTGTCACTACCTGTCAAACCGTGACTCCCAGTCTGTCCTTCCTTCTCATCCTATTCCTTCCTCTTCGGGGCACGCATAGCACATGGCGCTCTGCGCAAGTTGGGGCCGTAATACTGCACCTTTGTAGCTCTTCCGCCCCCCCTTCGCCAGGGCCGACTGCAGAAAGTGGTCGCCACAAAGGAATTACTCCCCGAAATTCACCGATTTTGGCCTGGACCAGGTGGCTTGTCTCCTGGGGTCTTTGATTTTGATCCGCTCGAATAACCCGAAACTGTCCTTATTTTGTGACGAAAAAGTGCAAAGTAGCTTAGAAACGCTCTCCAGGACCCAAAGCTGCATCCCTGAAGCACTCGGCAAAAAAACAAGAAACGAAAAAAAAAAAGACACCCCCCCCCCATGTTGAACTACGGGGGAACTACGGGGAACTGGCCCACCGACCACACCATTAGTAAACTGCCTTTATTCCTTACGAACGAAGGGGGGCGGAGGTTGCCCAGCGCGCAGAACCCCTCAGGGGGAATCTACGGGTCAAACTCGAGAGTGTACGAAAATGGGAAACAAAGGGCTCCTTCGAAACGTTTCGCGGCACATCTCTTCGCAGCGGCAAACAAAACACTGATCATTTTTGACGTGTCTTCACCCTGGAACACAGTGTCCGAGCTCGGGTCGTGGCATTTTCGACTGTCCCGTAAAGGGTCAAAACACGGGGGAAGAGATTGGTCCGGAGTCACCGGGTTGCCTTTTCGGAGGCATCGTACTCGTCTTCGCGGCGGTTGTTCCGCGTGCAGAGACTGCGGTGTACTCGGTTCGGTCAGTAGGTCGACCGTCTGGGGGGATAGAAACAGCGGGTCTGGAAAGTTGGGGCACCAGCGTTTATTGTGGTTTAGAGGTTCGGTTTTCGGGTCTCCGGTTGACCGTTTCCGTTCATTTCACCCCGCTGCCCGCCCGTGACCTTGCTTGCAGCTGGTGGCCCTACCAGCATTTGAGCCGCCAGTGGGAGCTTGCTTGCGTCGGCCAACTTCCGATTGCGGCCACACTTCACGTGCACCAGCTCGGTCGAACGCACCTTCAGCAAGCCAAATTTTCTGCAGACGCAGCTGCGTCGTTTGCATCAACAAACATCATGCAAGTGGAGCTGGAAATTTTATCCATGCAGATGGTGTGCCAGGCACCCTGTTCTACTGATCGGATCGGCGGTTGGAGTTCGATTGTTCACTTGGAACTGGGTGTCACCGAAGATGTCCAGCTGATGCCCCTTCAGCAGTTTTCTGCACTCCGGGAAGGTGCATCATCCCGCTGGAAGTCACCTAGCTCTGCAAGAATGCTTCCTAATCCCGAAGGATTCCTCTGTTCATTTGGCATGAGACCTGCCATCGAGTGTGCTCGCCGACCTTTAGAAGAACTTGCGGGAGCCCATTGGTTGAAAGGGATCACAAAAGAACGAGCAGGTGAAAGCGTAAGGAACTTGCACGTATCTTTGGAAAAAGAGCGAGCCATGCCCAGACGCCAACGTAGTCAGCAGTAAGGACTACGATGGAACTAAGGAACAGTTCAGACGCGACCAGACATGGCGCCGGTGTCAAGGTCAGGGAGACCGTTGAGATATACCCGAGGTTCCTGCAGTCCACAAACACAGCTGCACGGTGTTTCGGCTACAAACAAAACTGTCGAGGACTTACACTAGGTCCGTCCAGGTTACAAACGACGCAGTGGGACTAACTCTTGGTGCGTCGAGTTCATCAGACTGTGCGCTTTGGAAGGGTCGGAGGTCGTGTCTGGAGACACCCAAACGACGGACTCGCAAACGGTCAGCAACAACTCGCTGCCGACGGTTCCAGCTGGTTCCTGGCACTGGGATTGCCACCTTGGAAAAGGTTGCGCGAGGGAATACGCCAGCACTTAGTTCCTATGTGGTGTATTGTTTGTACACCTACGACCATCAGCAAACCCATATAAGGCATCACGTGGTGTAGATGTACCATCTTGAGGTACTCGGGAGAGTGTGCAACCAGGTTGGGGATCGCAAGCTTCCGGACTACTGGTACTACGTGCCCACTAGCATGGTGATCCATGGTGGAGTGGTCGGACACGTGCTAGCCCGGAAACCCCTAGCTGCAGCGTACTAGGTGGCATCCCGTGATGCCGATGTTTACCACCATACCCTAACGCGATGACGGTGTATAACACCAGCTAGCCATACACTTGGGAGTGTGGACAACATGACGATCTGTACCACCATACTCTTACGTGATGACTAAGCGTAACACCATGCTCTTGGGAGTCGACAGCGTGATGACGATGTGTACCGCATCGTGGAGTACGCTTAGGAGCGTGTAAACAATGTAGTGTCAATCTGGCAGGTAGAGAGATGCCTCAAGACTGCCTGAGAATTATGGCGTAGGAGCTGCGGACTTGCCCGATGCTCACTCGAATCACACACGGACCAGACTCTCGCGACACAGAATCAGTACTGCTCGATTAGCTCAAAGACCGACGCGGACGCAATTCACGTTGCATCACGTCTTTGCTGAGGAGACCGTACTACATGGCACGGAGGCGCGCGAAGGCAGCGAAGGCTGAGACGGGACCGAGTGCAGCACTCTGTCAGCGTCTGACAACTGCGTTCGCCGAGTAGCCTGCGAGCTGCGATGCGTCGGCGGCGCGTCGTCGCTCGTGTGTGCCGCTGTAGCGGCATTGCTGGCGGGTGTCACTTCAGCGTTGTCGCTGGCAGGTGCCGGTTTAGCGTCGTCGCTGGTTTGTGCCGCTTTGGCCAGGGTTCGCTTCGCGTTCTGTTAGTTTGCGTCGAATACTTTTTTGTATACGCGCCTGCTTTGCAGAAGGCAAGTATGCTGTAGCCCACACGAAACACAGGTAAATCTGGGTTTAGTGGCGGGCGTAAGCGTTCAACGAAAAAGACCACTTTGCAGTTGTACTGTTGTTTTTCCACCAACCTCCTTCGAGATAAGCACAAGGCAGCCCCCGGGCTGTACATGCTGCTTGTCATGCGCTTTCAGGTGTCTGAGGGTAGCGAAGAGATATAGCCGCAACACGTACTTTGTACGTTAGAAGCACTGGATGATATCGAAATCTGTCAATGAACACATTGGTGCACTCTGGGGGAGAATGGTCTCCTGATGCTCGCTCTTTTAGGGTCTCCTTGACGAACGGTGGCACCAAACTGGCACGTTTTTTTAAAGATTGCGTTTGGGAGCTCATGGACGAGCTTTTTCGGATTTCTGAGGGCGTAAACCGCAATTTCCGGACGCTTAACTTCCATACCCTGGGGCGGGGGTCCCCCCTTAACGTGTGAACGGCTGACTTTGAGAAATGGTCCAAGTGGGACACAGTTTTGACCCCCCCTACCCCTTTACCAAAGCTAGCGCACAAGGTTTGCCTGATCTCGCACCTAGTTTCCATAGATGCACGATTGTAACGGTTTCCCCCTTTACGGACAACCTGTTTCGCTAAGTGCGGCCTGAGTCGGGTGAGATAGGGGGTGCATTGTGCGTCGTCGCTACGCTCGCTCACCCCCTCTTCGGTGCAAGAACATGCTTAGTACGGTATGTGCCGGAATCAGCACCGATGTAGCTTCGAAGGACTTGCAGCGCAGTCCGACACACCTGTGGAGTAGCCGCGATCCTTTGAGCAGAGCAGATGAGAGGCCTGCTAAGGACAACCATCGTGTGCAGAGACTTGCGGGAAACACTGCAGCACGGCCTTGCTCGAACCCACAACTGAACCGAAATCCCTCGGCTCATAATATCGGGGCCCAAAATTTGGAGGGGCCAGGTGGCAAGCGGGGGAGCCGGTACATACCCGCGCAAGGTACGACTTGCGAACACGGTATCCTCGCCACAGAGACTGCAATCGGATGGCCGCGAGGCTCTGCAAAATCATGCCCGGCGTACCCTGTAGTGAAGTCAGCATGTTAGAACGAGCAACAATCCCTTGTCAGCGGGGAGAGTGTAGTCGAGCAAAGCACTTGAATGAAAAAGGGGGCGGGGGATGCGACCGAGTTCGGTTGCGCCCAACACAGCAACGGTCCTGTCTGCGCCGTGTGTCGGTCCTTGAGCCACGCACCCACCAGGCGAATCTTCAACAGCGTGTAGAACCTGAGCCTGACAGGACAGCCCGCGTCCGTCAAGGATGGCCTCAACTTCTTTCCAGTGCGCTTGGGGGGTTTGACAACCTAAGCCTCGCACACATACTGGTCCGTGTTTCAACACGTGTACCTACAGAGTCTGGTTCGGGTGACATTGCCCATACTCGCGCTGAGTAGGGCAGCGGAAGAGAGAGAGGTCCAACTGGTCGTCCCGCGGAATTGGCGCGCTTCGAGCCTGTCTCCTGTCCGAGGTGCAGGCCTGTGAAAGCAGGCAAATAATGCATGGATGGTGTACTCCAAGTCTGTCTTCTGCCCGAAGCGCAGGCATACGAAAACAGGGGCAACCGCACGTTGGCGGTGCGCGCAAAACAACAGAACCCGGATTTTTTTAGGATGGGATGAAATACCTCGATGTCGATTCGCGGGAAAAGAGCAGCGAATTTCTGATCGAACGCCGCTTGCACGGCGGGCGGCAATTCGAAGTCTTCAGGGACGGGGCGGCCGCCGGAGGCGAGGAGTCTGCAGGACTCGAGGAGCACTTCTCGGTAATAGACCTTCCCGTCGTAGCTGAGCAGGTTCTGGCCGAGGGCCAGGGCGCGGATGAACACGACCTGAGACCCGCTCCCTTTGCACCCCAGCGGCTCTTGTAGGCAGCCCAGGAGGGTGAGCAGCTGGGGGACTGTGATGAATCCGGACCGCATGGCGTCGTGCACCTCCCACTCCACCGAGAAGTCGTGCACGTCGTCGTTGCAGAGGATCCCGGCTTCTTCTTCGGTCGCGGTCGTGAACTCGCGCAGGATCACCGCAACGATCAGCGACAGCAGCACGAACATCGCGATGACAACGAAGGTGACGTAGTACACGTACGCCCACACCGGCGACCCGCAGCTGTCGAGCTGCGCGTCGCAGTACGGGCCCTGGGCGCGGCAGTCCTGCATGAGCCCCTGCCACCCCTCGCCGGTGCTCACGCGGAACAGCAGCAGGGCCGAGTTGAAGAAGTTCTCGAAATTCGCGTAGTCCGTCAGGTACGGCCCTCGGCTCACCCGCCCGAACATCTTGATCCCGAGGATCGCGTACAGGGAGAAGAGTAGCGCGAGTAGGGCTGCGACGTTGACAAGGCTGGGAAGCGAGAGGAACAGCGTGCGGATGAGCATCCTGATGCCCTTCGTCATCCGACTCACCCGGAGCAGACGAGCCAGGCGGAGGATACGGAGAACAGACAAGACAGGGCGCCAGGACACGACCAGCCCGAGGATCAGCCCGGACAAACTGATGAGCAAGACGAAAAAGTCGAATCGATTCCACCTATCTGTGATGTATCCTTTGAACCCGAACGCGACGAGCTTCATCGCCGCTTCGGTGGAGAAGATGCAGAGGAAGATGAGTGAGACGATGAACAGGAACCGGTCCCATTCGAAGCTTTGGTCCGCGTGTTCCAGCGCCATGAAGAGGACGTTGAGGCTGATGAACAACGACACGAGGAGGTCGAAACTCGGCTGGTTCACGATGGGACGCATGATCGTCTGGACGCGGGTGAGCTTCACGACGTCGGAAGACAACGGCTTCGAGTTCTGCGCGATTAACCCGAGCATGAGCGACCACTCCTTTTGCTCGAGGGTGAGATCCACGCACTGGCTCGCCTCTTGTGACGCAAACTCGTACTCAGCGAGCAGCACGCCGACGAAGAGGTTGACCAGGAAGAAGGCGCCTATGACTATGAACCCCAAGAAGTATACGGCAAGCCACGGCTGCGCGTTCTTCACAGGGGCACCGTCCCCGTTGGAGTCGATGCCGACGTGCATGACCTCGACCCACCCTTCGAGCGTCGCGATCTCGAACAGCGAGACGAGCGCACGCCCCATGTTGTCGAAGTTGGTCGGGTGGACCTCCCAGCGGTACCCGGCGTGCGAGCCGATGCACGCCTCCTCGGTCAGCAGCCGGTCGCAGGCCGCGGCGGCCGGCGCGTGTGGGCAGACCTCGCCCCGCGAGACGTCGCCCCACGTTTCGAACGTGCACGAGTGGAACCGGCCCATGAACAGCTGCATGCCCATGATCCCGGAGATCGTGAAGATGATCGCGGTCACCCCGACGACGTGCGTCAGGCCTTTGATGCTCCCGATCAGCGAGTCAACTACCAGCTTCAACCCGGGGCTCTTGTTGATGAACCGCAGAGGACGCAGCGTCCGGAACAGACGGAGCACGTCCAGCTGCTTCACACTGCTGCTCGACGTTCCGGTGACCGACATCGCGAAGTCAGCAGCGCCGATGGCGGCGATGAGGAAGTCAAGCGCATTCCACGAGTCACGGCGCAGGTAAGAGTCCGAGTGCAGAACAAAGCCGTATGCGACGATCTTCAGCAGGGCTTCCGCGAGAAATCCGCAGGCCAGGATCATGCCGATGAGCTCAAGCGCCACCGGCAGCTTCTCGTCCGGCGCCGCGAACGGGTCCTCCAGTGCGAGAGACACCGTCGACGCGAGGATGAACAGGATGACAAGGCACTCGAAGTAGATGTCCTCCGCAACCAGCCTCGCGACGGCCCGCACCGGATGCGAGTCCGAAAGGAAAAACAGCGCGCGGGTCCCGCCGAAGACGCCGCGGCCCGGCGCGGCCGCCCGGGGCGACTCCTCCGACGGGCCCGACGACGCGTCGTCCCGCACGTCGGTGATGTCCGGGCACCGCGGTACGAGGAGTTGCTCGCCGTACGCGCAGCCATGCGGCGTCGCGCCGGTCGGCTCGCCGCCGCTGGAGGAGGCGGGGCTCAGCGGGTGCCGCGGTGCGCCGGCAGATTCGAGGGCCGGCGGGGTTTGCTCGCCGGATGGTCTCCTTTCCGACGCCGCCGCCCAGCTGTGCGCCGGCGATGGGACGTGAGCGGACGCGACCTCGTTGCTGCGGAGGGTGGTGAGCGCCTTGGCCATGGCCACGCCAGGCCGCCATACCCGCGAGCGGGCGGCCGCGCCGCTGCGCCCGAGGCTCTTCAAGCTGTTGATCGACAGGCTGTGGGTGAGCTGCATCCGCCGCGCGCTCTGCTCGGCGGCCCCGAGCATGCCCTCGTCGGCGCACCCCGACCGGCCGCTGTGCGCGGACGGCGAGCGACTCGCCTTCGACGGCAGCCAGTTCGCCAGCGTCGCGGAGGACTTCGGCGGGGGCGACGTGATGCTCCCCCCCAGGCGGGTGATCGACCGCTTCGACACCGGCGACGCCGGCTCGTTGAGGAACGACGGCCCGCCGCACGAGAGAGGAGACGCGTTTGCGTCCGCAGAGCTCGGGGCCACTTCGGATACCGCGTCGATGATGTCGGCGTCCGCGAGCTGCGGCGGGTTGTCCAGCGCAGCGGGTGCCGGCTCCAACGGGTGGACCAGCTGCCCGCGGGGGACGGGCGCTGCGGTGAGGCGGAGGTCATCGTCGTGCTGCTCCCACGGCACGCAGGGGCTGGCGGAGGCGCGGGTGTACGGCTCTGCCGGCGGCTTCTTCGGCGGGGCCGGCTTCGGGGAGGTTTCGGCGCGGGCTGGCATGGCCGAAGGGCCGCCGCACTCGATGACAAGCGACGGGTACCGCCCGCCTTGGACACCCGGGGCGGCGGCCTTCGGCGTGGTGATGGACAGGACCGGATCCGTCGCGGGGGCGTGCAGCGTCGCCCGCGGGGCCCGGGGGGGAGACGCGGAGGCCCGCTGCCGCAGCCTCGCGGAGAGCGAGGAGGCGTGGCGCTTGACGCTCGATGCCGCGAACACGCGGGTGCTCTCGTCGCCGCCGGGCTTCAGCGGGTCGGACGGCACACCCGCCGGCAGCACCGCGCCGCCGCAGAGCTTCTGCAGCTCCTGCATCGACAGGCGCGGCTCCTCGGCCTCCTGCGACTCCGGGTCGTCCTCTTCTTCCTTCCCGAAACGCGTGCTTTCGAGCCCGCCGAGGAGGACGGCGATGAACAGGTTCAGCACCACGTAGTTCCCGATGACGAACAGCGAGACGAAGTACAGCGCCGCGATGTCTGAAGTGGACCGCATGCCGAGGTGCATCGCGAGGTTCCAGTCCTCGCCGGTGATGATCTGAAACACGGAGATCAGCGCCCAGCCGAGGTTGTCGAAGTTTTCCCTCGGCCGGTCCGGGCACCACGAGCCGGCGGCGTCGCCGTACCCGTCGGAGGCGAGGTTGCAGTACCGCGCGCCGAAGATCTGCATGCCGAGCAAGGCGTAGATGAACATCACGAGACCCAGCAGCGACGTCAGCACCGCGACGCCCTTCACCGAGTTCATGATCGCGAGCAGAAACGACCAGAGGTACGGAAACTGCTGCGCGAGGTGAAATAACCGGAGGAGGCGGAGCGAGTTCAGCACCCCGGCGCCCCCCAGGACGAGATCCGCGGCAAAGCTGACGATGATCACCAGCTCGAGGACGTTGTACGGTACGGAGAAGAACACCGCGAATGGATACGCCACCAGCTTGAGTCCGATTTCGACGACGTAAATCCCCGCGAAGACGTACGACAGAAGCCGCGTGGCCCTCGAGAGCTCGGCGGGCTGGCCGTAGTGCTGGCTCGCGAGGACGAGGCAGTTGCACACGATGATGACCGCGATGAAGGCGGAAAACCTTCTATCCGTGACCACCCGCCGCGCCCTGCCGCGCACCGTGCCCCCCGGCCCTTCCCCCCCGTGCTCGCGCTCGTTGGAGTTCACGAACAGCGAGTTGCGGACGGCCTGCGTGTTGGCCCGCAGATTCGCCAGCGGGTTGTCCGTCTGCGGGGGCAGCGCCGCCGTGGCCACGACCGCCTCTTGCTCGAGCCTGGCGCGCTGGAGGTCTACGTTGATGACGAACGCGTTGTTGATGATGACGAGCGACAGGTTCACGATGAAGAACGACCCGAACGCGATCACCACCAGGTAGTAAAAAAAGCACAGCCGCCCGCTCGCGTCGAAGGTCAGGTACATGATGTCCGTCCACCCCTCCATCGTGACCACCGTGAACAGCGTCAGCAGCGACGAGTAAATGTTGTCGAACGACACCTTCCCGTCCTGCGGATTCTCCCCGTCCGCGCAGACGTACCCCCACGGGCAGAGATGCCCGCCTGAGAAGGCGTCGTTGCTGGCGACGCAGACGGTGTGGTCGTCGGACAGAGCCCGGAGCGACGCCTGGGCCGCGGCCGTCAGCGCCGGGTCGGGAACGCACGACTGCGAAAGCTGGCCTTTCCAGATTTGGACCGAGACGATGCCCATGATGAGGAGGAAGAGGGAGTATAGCAGGAGGACGTCGATGAGTTGCGGCAGGCTCTGCAGGAGGGAGTTGACGATGATCTGCACTTCGCGGACTTTCGTCACCGCACGCAGGGGTTTGAACAGGCGGAACGACCGCAGGCACGACACCGCGGCCCCGCTGGACGGCGTGAACATGTCCACCACCAGCGAGCAGATACCCGCGAGGACGATGACGAAGTCCAGGCAGTTCCACGAGTCCTTCAGGTACGCAAGCCGGGTCGTAAGGAACCCCTGGGCCGCAATCCGCAGCAGCATCTCGGCGGTGAACAGCACGGTGAAGAACACCTCCGCGTACCAGATGGTCCTGTTGAGGTTGTTCGACTCCTTGCTGCTGTCCGTAGGGTCCTCCATCGCGAGGAACACGCAGTTCAGCAGAATGAGCACGAGCGCGACCTGGTCGAGGACCTTCGACCGGATCAGCGCCGTGTACAGGAACAGCCGGCAGCTGCCGAGGCTGTTCTTGTCGGCGATGGTCAGCGCGAGGTACTGCATCGCGGCGCCCCGCACGGCGGGCGTCAGGTACTTATCCGCCGACCGCCCGTCCCCGCCGTTGCCCGGCTGGAACGGCGTCCTCGACACCCGGGCCGACAGTCCGAAGACCGAAAACCGGCGCGACCCGCTGGGACGGGAAAAGCGGGGCCTGTCGACGGCATAGTCGGCGAGCAGGCCGGTGGTGGTGGCGGCGGCGTTGTTGTTGGTGTTGTTGTTGTGGTTGCGACCCTTCTTGCTGTCGGCGACCGACTGCGCGAGGGCGTCGGGCGTGAACAGCACCGGCTCTGCGCCCTTCGCGTGCAGCATCGACGGGTGCCGGCGAGGCGCCGGCGCCGCGGCCGCGGGGCGCAGCTCCTCCTCCCCATCGACCGACACCGAGTTCATGCACCCCTCGTTGTCCGAGGCGCTGGCACTCGAAGCCCGGCCGTCCGACCCCCCGGATGACATCGCGCGCGCCGGTGTGTGTTGTGGCACACTGCGCTGCGTTGTAAAAGAGCGGAGCTGGTAGTGGCAAAGGGGCGGGGGGGGTCGAATATTAACAGTTATTCGACACACGTCTGGTTGTTTAAAAACACGACCGATACTTATCCTGCTACTGTTCGGTTACCCGGAACTTTCTTTAGTATTCGGCAAATCGAATAATAACACAGGTGTTATTATTCGATCCCCTAGTAGTGTGCAGTTCGAACTTGATACGCAGCAACAATCTGTAGTAACGATGGACTGCACAAGCCGCTGCAGACTACCTCTTTGCACGCGTCGCTCAGTCGTCGTCCGGGAACACGTCAGGGAAAAGCGGGGCGAAAATTGTGCAAAACGGTGTGCCGCGGGCTGGGTGTCTCTTCCTCTCTCTCTTTTATGCCGCGGGCTGGGTGTCTCTCCCTCTCTCTCTTTTATGCCGCGGGCTGGGTGTCTCTTCCTCTCTCTCTTTTATGCCGCGGGCTGGGTGTCTCTCCCTCTCTCTCTCTTTTATGCCGCGTGCTGGGTGTCTCTCTCTCTCTCTCTCTTTTATGCCGCGGGCTGGGTGTCTCTCCCTCTCTCTCTTTTATGCCGCGGCCAAGCTTTTTGATGTTCTCCCTCCGCCCGCCGGGCGGCGGTGAAGTGTTCAAAGCAGCCCAGGGGATGGCGTGTTTTTGTGTGTTGCCGACGATCACCCAAGGTTGAGTGTGCAGCCTGGTGGTGTCTGCCGACCTTTTTTTTCTTTTTCGGGGTTTAAAAAAAAGTTCTTGTCCCACGCCGATGCGAACGCTTTGCTCACGCGCACTGGCGGCAGAGCGGGTCTGCTCTCCCGCTCATCGTTTTGGGCCGGCTGACGAAAGGCGATGCTTCTTTTCTTTTTGGTGCCGACGATCCTCCAGCGGTGGCAACTTGCTCTTTTTGGTGCGTGTCGATGGGCGGCCGGCCTTTGAGAGTTGGGTGTGTGTATGGGTGGGTTGGCCTCTATTCCTTTGGGGTGTGAGCCGAGGTCTCGTGGCTTTTTCTCACGGGGGTGTAACGTATCCTGCGCAAGCCAGTGAGTTTGGGTATGCAAGTAGTTGACCTGGATCTCATAAATTTCGCCGATGTCTGGCAGGGTCCACAACAAGCATACTCAAAGGGGCCACCCCTTTTTTCTTGCTACACGTTGCAGATAAGGAACGATCCTTTCGGCCCAGCGACACCTGGACCAGAACCCCCAACCGGGTTCGAGTAAGTACAAGCGTGCACATGGTTGCCCAGGCTTCTCGCAATGTTTCGGGACGGATGCCCAGTGTCGGACAACTAGACGCCGGCCGTTGTACGCAAGCTGGTCACCTGTGCGCATGCGTGTAACCGCCTGTCTGAAGCTGCCGCAGCCACTCATTACCTTTTCATAACGACATAGCGACGCTCGATGTATTCACGAAAACAAGAAGGGGTAGACGGAAGGTAGGAGTCTCTCACTTTACTTGTGCTTTCTTGTTGGGTTCTTTCTTCTTTTTTTCGGACTGACTCTCGGTTTGCTGTTCGTCGTTGCCTCTCGGCACGCATCCCCGAAGTCAAAACAGTAGGTTACCCTTGGGTGGGAATCGGTATCTTGATTTTTTGTGCTGCTCACGAAAGCGGCGGGAACCCTAAACGTGCCCTAATCTCCTTTCCTTTTGTATGCATTGACTTTTGGCGCATCGTCACCGGGCACAGCGTATGAACAACAGCTGGCCTCGAGCCTACGATAGCCTGTGCTAGCCTGTGATAGACTGTGATAGTTTGATGTTAGAATGCAGAAAATCTGTAGTGATGGCCTGCATTAGCCACTGAATGACTACCTCTTCGATCGTACAGTGGCGTTTGCACTCACATCATCGCCCTCGCGCGGTCCTTTTGCGACTCTTCCCTTCCTTACCGGTTTGCATGCTTCTGCGGCCTTTGCCTTCGCTTATACGGGCGGCGCTGGGCACTTCTTCTTCCGTTGGGGTCGTCGTCTCTCGTCTTCGCTTTACCGGCGCTGACGCCTTCCTTGCTGGGTGACGGCGTAATTGGCGGGATCCGGGCCGGCCGCGTTGCGGGGTGAAGTTTGCTGCACTTTCGTGATATACAGCAGCAGGCCGTTCGATGCACTTCCAGGAAATAGGGGTGGACTGGCTCGCATCCCTCAAAATGTGTGATCCCTGAGAGATGCACGCCCTGTTCCTGTATGGGCACGTGCCAAGCTTTCCTCCCTCTTTTCCCTCAGCTCTGAAATTGGTCTTCTGCGCATCCACACCAGGGAGGCCCCGGGCCTTGCAAGGTAATTTTGGGAGGCATCTGGGCCCCGAAATACCCGTGTTCGGTCCCAGAGGAGGTCCGCGAGTGTAGGAGATGCGGCGGAGGGGAGATTTGGGACGTATAAAGGATACCCGTTCGTGACGGTCTTGCATGCAGGATTGCTAGGATAAAAAGTCTGGGGGTCAAGCGACGGCACTGAAGAGCATGCAGCCCGGAGGAAACAGAAAGGCAACTGGCAGTCTCCTCAAGTATTTCCTAGAAGCAGGTGAGGAAATTTGTGTGTGCGCACTAGCGGCTTTTCACCTGCTTTCGTGAGTTGCTTTTAGTACGCTGCCAACTACTAATCTTTAGTACCAACAATGCATTGTTAACACAAAAACGGATCTGGTGCTTCCTTTGTTTGTGCGCACTTCCTTCAAACCTGTTTTGTTCATCTAACGGGAGTGAGGATAGTACGCTGCCATCGATCTGTTTTTGTTCTTGACAAATTGCATTTGTTAGACACAAAAAAATGGGGTTTCGCGCGTATCTTTTTTCACAGCGAGAACGTTGCTGCGGGCGTGGCGCGTTCTCGAGTTGAAAAAGGGGTTGCTGACCGATTATGGTCCGTGTTCTATTGCAAACCGCTGCTGCAGGGATGCCTCGAGGATTTCGCAGGCCCGGGATCCACGGGGAGCATGATTTATTTAGCGTTATTTGTTAGTTTTTTTTTTTTTTCCGAGTCGCTTCTCTATTAGGCTGGTTATCAGTAGAGCATCACGGGTGGGTGATGGGTCGGGATGCAAGAACGCGCTGCTCCTAAGCCCGGTGGCTGAGCACAATAGACGGACCATCAGCAGCGTGAACTTTGAGTGTCTGCAGGCAAGACAGCGATTAGAGTTAGGGCTGTCGGGTGCCAAGGAGAGCTCGGGAAAATCCGTCTCCCGAGAGGAGAAGAGGGAACACATGAAAGGTGTGGTTTGTCGCGCCTTAGCAGTCCCAGGGCCTCTCCCCACCCACCTATATGTGCTCTCGTCGTCATCGCTACCGCGCTGGCCATACGAGAGAGAGCAGTTGAATGAAACACGAAGCGCCAATATTTCTCTGCGCACGTTGCGGAACGCTCTTCGGTTCGGGGTTCTTTCTACTTTTAAGACATTGAAGGCTAGTTTTTTTTTTGGGTTTATTCCCTTATAGCCACCACGATTTTTTTTTATTCCCTTATAGCCACGAAAAAAGAATTTTATTCCCTTATAGCCACGAAAAAAGAATTTTATTCCCTTATAGCCACGAAAAAAGAATTTTATTCCCTTACAGCCACGAAAAAAGAATTTTATTCCCTTATAGCCACGGGAAAAGAATTTTATTCCCTGACCAGCCTGGACAGCCTGTACCACCCAACCAGACAAGTCAACCAGTCCTGGTTGCACCAGACACTAAGTCCTGGCTTTAAGGTATCAACGGCAAGGGTCCTCTGAGTCGTGGTTTCAAGGGGAGTTTTCCCCTGTGAAGGGGCCCCTCAACAGTTTTCATAACACGGCATCGTAGGTCAAGAAACGGATAAGTGTGTGTTCCTTCTATTTCAGTCTGAACTGCATTTTGCATCCCCTCCCTCTCCCTCGGATAGAATGCAAAGGACCAACCTGCGGCTCGGCGATCCCTTCGCGGATGAGGTAGGGTGCGCAGAGAGCCCCCAAGCGAGCGCAAGCAGTGCGCCGAGCACAAAAGGTGCCAGAGCGCCGAGTGCACGAGTGCCGAGCAGAGCAGAGTGCCATAGAGTAAAATGAATAAATGAACAGAATGCCAAGCGCACGAATAAAGTGCAGCCCAAGAAGAGCCTCAAGCGCACGAGAAGAGTGGGCAAGCGCATAAGTCGAGTGCCAAGTGCCAAGCGTAAGATAGAGAGTCAAGCGCAAGAGCAGGTGCCAAGCGCAAGAGCAGACTGCCAAGCGGAAGAGAAGCGTACTAAGTATGCATGACAATCGAGTGCTAAGTACAAGAGCAACGTGCCACGCGCAAGAACAGAGAGCCAAGCGCATGAATAGAGGAAAATGAATAGAGTGCTAAAGCGCATGAATAAAGTGCCCAGCTCAAGAAGAGCATCAAGCGCATGAGCAGAGTGCCAAGCGCAAGAATAAACACGTATTCTCTACTCGCGCTGATACCCCCACCCCCGTGGAAGGGAACACTGCTGCTGCACAGGCACTACAGAGGAGGCAGGGGGTACTACTTTTTGCCACAGCTCGAGAACTCGAATAGCGAAGAATACAAAAAGAAAGAAGAAAATGACACGAAAGACATTTACGGAGCTAGCGAGTGAGGGTCAAAATGGTGTCCCTAGCCCTGTGGCGGGTGCATGCGTAATTGACCGGTAAACTGTAAAACAAAAGAGGTGCCCAAGTTGCTAGGGTTGCCCACCAAGCATCCACACACACCTCTGCGGGGGTGCGGAAGCCTAGAAAATACTCGAGGGACTGCCTTGTGCTCATTTCGAAGGAGGCTAGAGGGGGAGAAAACAATACAACTGCAAGAAAAGAGGGGATTTCTTTGGTTGAACGCCCCCGGCGCTGAACCCGGGGTGCTACCTGGATTTCGTGCGGGATACACGCACCTCCTCCTTTGAGATTTTGCAACTGGCGACTTCGAGGATTTTCCACAAAGCGGGTGCGCATACAAAAACGGGAGGTGGTGGCACTCGCTCGTGCCTTCCTCGTGAACACGCTGCCCCTGATGATGCGCCAGTGAAGCCGTCGGTTCTCGGTGATGTGTTCAACACCCAGACACATAGCTTCAACACTGGGCGTCTTCAGGGCAAGAGATTCCCTGTACTGATCCGGTCCACCCCCGGCTGATAGACTGCTGTGTGACAGGACTCTGATCGCCTGTGATAACCTACGACAGTCGAGGCTAGCATGCAGAATATCTGTAGCGATGGCCTGCATTAGCCACTGGATGACTGCCTCTTCGATCGTACTGTGTCGTGCTTCTGGCGTTTGCACTCATTCGAATCATCGTCTTCGGCTACGACAGCATACTAGTCTGTGATAGCTGGCAGTTCGATGCACTTCCAGGAAATGTGGACTGGCTCACTGTCCCAACTGTACGATTGTCCCTGAGCACCTGAAAAATGGGCTTTCGGGACCACCGTACTGTGCTCTTTCGGTAGTGATCGATCTGCACGCGCCCGGTCACAACTATCCTTCTTAGTAGGGACGTCTACGAACCAGACCGTCACCCCGAGAGATTGCATCGTGCCGGGCCTACGAGGATGCATTGCGTGTTTCATTCAGTCTTCAGCTGTCAAGGAGGGGTCTGCCCTCGATCGTATCTCTACGAACGATCGGCTTTCCGCAGTCAAGTGCGTAGGTACTTAAGTTGCTTCTTCTACTCCCAGCAAACAGCATATATTCGCAGCGGGGTGTTCTTGCTGCTCGACGGTGCCGTGGAGCCGCGCAGGCGTTCGATTGTCAAACGTCGGCGGTACTTTGCCATCTACTTCAGCTCATAAAACGCGACGTAGGTGGCGGGCGAAGGTTTGAGGTGAGGCGGCTGCAAAGTTCATTGTGAAGGTTGTTAGTGACAGACAAGGAGTTACAGAGAGGACACACATCAATACACAAGTCAAAGGGGGTGGACGTCCACGGTGCTCTATGAACAGGGGCGATGGTAGTCCCGCTTCAGCAGTCCTAAGCTTGTCCTTTCAAAGATTGAGGGTGGCGTCCTTTGGTATGTTCTTTGAAGACGCTTTCATGGCTCCTGTGCTGCGAGCAAATGGTCCCTTGCTTGTTCGGCACCGGCCACTAACACTTGCAGGGCGGGGGAGAGAGACAGCGTAGAGCGGGAAAGGGCACTGGTGAACCACCTGATCTTCGTATTGTCGTGACGAGAACTGCCACGCAAGGGTGAAAAAAGACAGGCGCTTCGTTTTGTTTGTGCGTGTCGTGTCGGTTGATCGTTTTCCCACTTGTATTTACCCTGGGTATGGAATTCTGATCAACCACCACACGCTGCCTACGTCTTTTTAGCCTGCACAATACATTGAAGGGCAACCCACAAGATTGTTGGTACTAAAAATACCTGACGGAGCAGCGTAACGATACTGTCGTCGAAGCTGTGCCAGTCGGAGCCGATTTTGGCTGTCGAGGTGTAGTGCCCGCTGCGAGAAGTCCCGAAGTGATTTATTTTGGCGAACAAGTGGTACCGGCCTTCGGGCAAAAGATCGTCGACTGTGTGGATTGACGCGTGTGGGCATGGTGTGCATATATAAGCTTATGACCGAAAATGGGAGCGAAGACAACAGACGCAAAGAAAGAAGAAGAGAAAAAGGCCGCTCCGGGTCCCGGTCAACCACAGCTTGCAAGGCTTGAGTCGGAGGCAGCACAGTGCCACAACCCCGTCCTGTGGCTGACCGTCTCGACGAGCTTGTGTTCAGCGCAAGCGCCAAGCCCCAAGGTGCGCCACGCCTTGATGCTTTAGTTTGGGAAATCGGTAGCCACCTGACCCGTGGGCCCGTGGTACCGCCGAACACGTGAAGCTTGGCTCCCGTGTAGCAGGCTTTCCGAAGTCCCAAAGTGATTTATTTTGGCGAACAAGTGGTACCGGCCTTCGGGCAGAAGGTCGTCGACTGTGTGGATTGACGCGTGTGGGCATTGTGTGCATATATAAGCTCATGACCGAAAATGGGCTGAAGCGAAGACAACAGACGCAAAAGAAATGTGAAAACGGGGTTTTGCCTAGAGGGTCTTCGTGTTATTTTTGCAAAATGCTTTGAGCTATCTTTGTGTCTGTGCTTTCAGGCGTCTTCTTAACCATGGTTAAGTGCGCAAATGGTGTCAGCCGAAGCTGGTAAAGCTTCGGCGCCGCCCACGTTATGTTTGTTAGCATGCACTGTTTAGCATTGAAAAGCCTAATTGCCGGACTCTAGCATCCCGGAGTCGGGTACTCCGGGTGAATTCTTGAAAAATACTTGACGTGAGCAGTTTTAGATCTGCATCCAAATGACACCTCAAGTACAACCTGTTGTCGACGAAGAACAAGTACAGTCATAGAGCAAAACTACGCATTTATTTGACTTCAAAACGCGGGCTTTCTGTTAACTAGAAACGGGTGTTCGTTTCATGGTTTCAGACACTAGTCTAAGAAGGTTAGCATCAACTAATAATCGCTATTAAAGTACTGTGGTACAGGACTTTTCGTTGGTGTCTGGTTTACCAGGCGGCTGTTTGTAGCTCGTCGCAGCCAGGACCTCCCATGTTACTAGAGAGGAAAAAAATATCACTAAGAGACACGAGTCACAACCGTGTCGCTGAGCAATCAGTAACTCAGGGCCGAAAAGAAGGGGGAGGGCAGACCTGAACTGGCGATGCTCGTCAGACTACTCATGCGCGTGTGGCCGGCAGTAGCAGCGCCGTTGGGAGACGTGGGTGAGGGGAGGAGCGTGTCATATACAGCTTCCATAGCTGGGCGGGCGCACCAGGGGGCTGGGTCGAAAACAGCGGGAACGTTGATCGGAGTGTTGATTTTCGACCCACCCTGCGAAAAGCGCTTTACGTGCAGCACAAGGTACCTCGGCAGGCGCCAGAACAGAATCTTCTTGAACGACTTGGTGGAAGGGCATTTTTCGCACTGCCGGACGAGGTCCTCCTGCTCGCAGTATAGGTCGAGGCAGGCTTCGAGCGTCACCGCCTTCGTAGAGTTCTGGATGGGGATGCTGGCTATGCTGAAGGGGTCGAAGGCGATGGAACGGTGGCCGCAGGTGGTGCACTGCAGCAGCGATTTGTGCTGGCCGTGGTACAAGCGGACGATGACGCTTTTGTTCCTCCGGACGTGGTTCTCCCACCACAGCTTCGCCACTTGGTTGTCTGGTCGGTCAGGCTCGTCGGGTAGCTCGTTGTAATCTCGCGACACCGCTTCGTTGAGGTCTTCGTGCAGGCCGTCCAAAAGGTACGAAATGAACTCTTGCGAATCGTGCTGGTTCCAGCCTTGGAACATCGAGTTCGACGCCGCGACCACCGATCGGAAGTCCTTCGGAGAAAACGCGCTGTTTCCGCACCACATCTGCTTGAGCAAGCGGGAAAACGCCTTCGCCAGCTTCCCTTTGCAGCCAAGGGGGTTCGCGGTGTTCATGTTCTCCATGAACCGGTCCGAGAGGAAGTGCTGCCGCAGGCGCGTGGTCGCCGAGAGGCACTGGACGGCCGCGTTCATGTAGCACGTGTTGCCCAGGTTCACCAGCCCACACCGCCCGGGCGGCTTTTTCAGGTGCAGGGACAGCTTCTTCGCGACCACGGCCGCGACGTCGTCCGCGGTCGCGCTGTGCACGGCGTCGCCCATGTCGACGAGCACAGTCGAGTTCAGGAACTGACGCTCGAACTCCTTTCGATCGACCTTCCCGTCTTCGTTCTCGTCGAGGGCGGTCCAAAGCGTGTCGGTCAACTCGCTGAGGTGGTCTCGGCGGGTGTCGAAGAATTCTTTCACCGCGGCGCTGGTGCCGCCTTGCAGCGCGTGGTACACGTCGGCTTCGAGCTTTTTCGACTCGCCCGGGACGAAGAGGGACACGATCCGCCGGATGAGCGTGATTTGCAGCGTCGGGAGGAACTCCTCGAGGCTGCAGAGGTAGGCTTCGAGGAGCGCTTTGAGCGACTCCTTGGTGAGGAACTTTTCCTCGTGCCCGGCGAACTTGGACCAGATGGGGGAGAGCAGCTTTTGGTGGTCGTCGAAGGACCGCAGCTTCGCGAGGGCGAGCTGCCGGGGGTCGACCATTGTCACGACGCTCTTCGCGACGCCGGGCACGTCGGCGGCGTCGACGTTGTCGACAAGGGTGTTCTCAATTGCGATGGTGTACTGGTCGAAGAGCGTGTCAAACGGGGTCGACTGCCTGCAGGCCGCCTTCTGCTTCGGACCCGCGCCTCGCGGCGGCGGCGGCGGCTTGATCGGCCGCCGCACGGCGCTCCGCGCCCCTGCGGGGCCGCCGGGAGGGTCCTGGTGCGAGCAGCATGTGTTTCCCATGCACCCCCCAGCCCCGCGCCCTCGCACCCTTGCCCGATTGGGGTCGGGGTCCTGGAACTCGAAGATTCGGGTTGCGTGTCCAACGATCCAGTATGGGCGTACAGATTGGTGTCTTTCGACGTTTTGTGCTTGTGGGGTTCAGCTTTGCGTGCGGTGTGAAAGTGGGAGGGGATTGGGGGGAAAAGCTTTTCCTGTATCGGGCTAGACGTTTAACTCATGCTTCAGCCAGGTTGCCCACTCTGCTGCGGCTTTTTTCTCTCCGTGTGGGGAATTTCAAAAAGAAATTCGTCGGGAAATTGTATGGCCCCTTTTTTCCGACGAAGTGGCTATTATTCGCCGAGAGAATGAGTTGTTTTCTGCCACGAGCAGTTTTCCGCAGTGGTCGTAGAAATGGTAGCTATGCATGGCCTCCTTCTCACAATTAGATGCACATCCGTGTGACTTCAAAATTAGCTTAAACCGACACCAAGCGCACTTTCGCAGTTGCTGCTTTGCTTGTTCGTTGCCGACAACATATTGTGTTGTGTTTCGCCGGCCGGCCGCGCCCCTGCGGGGGCGCCGGGAGGCTCCTGGTGCGAGTAGCATGTGCTTCCCGTGCACACTGGTCACCGTGGGGGGATGCCACTCCCTACTAGCCCCGCTCGCACCCTCGTCCGATGGGTTGGGGTCCTGGAATTCGATGATATTTTTCCCTTCCATTTCATTTCCTTCTGGGCCCGTCACGACGCCGGACCTCGCTTCGTGGTGCCACAAGAAGGGAGCATGGAGACCGAAAGAGGAGCAACAGAGGGTCGGATGGAAGGACGCAGGCGTGCGTCGGGGCCTTATAGGAGAAGACCGCGGGAGAGGAGGGACGACCAAGGGTGCGAGGGGTCGGCCAACGATGGCCACAGCCATCGCACACACACACAGCAATCTCGGCTTCTTGCGGTAACAACATGCACGGACACTGCTGCGAGCAGCAGTAGTTGTGTGATCACGAGTAGGGAAATCTCAGTTTAATGTTTAGCGGGACGGGCGGGGTATCTCTTCTTCTACGCTTCTGAGGCGAGGGTGAATAGACGGCTACTTGCTCGGTGATAGGCATTCCTCCCCGAGAGTCTCCGCATGCAGCTGGTCGCAAAGGGCGGCGGCCCGCGCTGTTTGAAGCCTATCCCGCTCCAGCGGCACGACCGGCCTCTTCAGGAAGACCGAGGGGTGCGGAGGCTGGCCGAAGGTGGATCGCTTGGCGACCGCCAGCCGGTGGTTGCCCGGCTTGTCACGGCACGCCCGCGCGTCGAGACGCACCTCGCGGTCGTGTGACTCGGCCGCTGCCAGGCGGGCGGACAGGACCCGGGACAGGATCAGCAGCGCCTCGTACAACTGCTCAGTGTTGCTGAGCTGGAAGTCGATCACTATTTCCGACCGGTACCCAGCGGTGACCGGCCCCGCCAGCTTCAACGGCCGCCCGACCGTCTCCTTGTACGCAGCGATCATTTCGTTTCGGTACGCCTCCTCGGCCGGTTCCAACGGCTCCCTGCACAGCTTGCACTCGAGCCCGTTCCTCCAACAGCGCTTGTGGATGGCATGCCCGCAGTCCAGGCTGTACACCTCCCGGCGGCGCACCCACTGCTCCCCGCAGTGCGCGCAAATGTTCACCCGGGGCATTCCCGAGACAGCTACCGTTGCATGGGCAACTCGCCGGCTGGCAGCAGCGCGGATTTGTTTATTTGATTGGGGGGATTCTTTGTGTTTCCGACGATCCCGTGGGACGGTTTCTTTTTTTTTTTTCCCCCGTTGACAACTTGTGTCAGACTAGCCCACCCGGGGGTGGTTGATTCCTTCAGGCAGGGTCTCCCCCGTCCAGTGTTTGCTTGGGTCCTAGATGATGGGCGCCCTTTCGGCTATTTATTTTCTTTTTCGCTCTCTCTCTTTTTTTTTTTTTTTTTTATGCTTTCATTCAGGGATTTATATAGCTTTTCCTCCTCTGCAGAAAAGTCTTTTTCGCCCTCGGGGTCCTGCGGTGGATCCAAAATTAATTAGAATTGGTAGTCAAGAGGCAAGCACTACCAGGGCAGCCCAGCCCAACCCAGTGTTGGAACAAGAATCAGACGAAATGGTTAAGCTAATTTGTAAGACAGGGGGGGTCTGGGGGGCAGCGCCCCCCAGCGCACGGTACGGTACAGCGAAGAATTTCCGCGCCGGTCAACTCCTAGTATTGAATCCAAATTCAGTTAGAACCGGTCGTCAACGTCTGATGCCGAACCCCAAATCTAATTAGAATCGGTACTCAACGTCCAATTTCCGATCCTGAATTTAATTAGAATTGGTAGTCAACGTCCAATTTCCGATTCCAAATTTAAATAGAATTGGTAGTCAACGTTCAGGTTTGGCTCCAAATTTAATTAAAATTGGTAGTCAACGTCTAGGTTCGGATCCACAACCAATTAGACTTGGTAGTCAACGTCTGATGCCAAATCCAAAATTTAATTAGAATTGCTAGGCAACGTCCAGTTTCGGATCCCAAATTTAATTCCAATTGGTAGTCAACGTCCAGTTTCGGATTCCAAATTTAATTACAATCCGTAGTCAACGTCTGATGTCGTATCCAAAATTTAATTAGAAGTGGTAGTCAACGTCCAAATTCGGATCCCAAATTTAATTAGAATTGGTAGTCAACGTCCAACTTCCGATTCTGAATTTAATTAGAATTGGTAGTATGTCGGATCCCAAATTTAATTAGAAGTGGTAGTCAACGTCTATTGTCGGATCCAAATTTAATTAGAATTGGTAGTCAACGTCCAATTTCCGATCTCAAATTTAATTAGAATTGGTAGTCAACGTTCAATTTTGAATCCAAATTTAATTAGAATTGGTAGTCAACGTCCAATTTCCGATCCCAAATTTAATTAGAATTGGTAGTCAACGTCCAATTTTGAATCCAGATTTAATTAGAATTGGTAGTCAACGTCCAATTTCCGATCTCAAATTTAATTAGAATTGGTATTCAACGTTCAATTTTGAATCCAAATTTCATTAAAATTGGTAGTCAACGTCCAATTTCCGATCTCAAATTTAATTAGAATTGGTAGTCAACGTCCAACTTCCGATCCCAAATTTAATTAGAATTGGTAGTCAACGTTCAATTTTGAATCCAAATTTAATTAGAATTGGTAGTCAACGTCCAATTTCCGATCCCAAATTTAATTAGAATTGGTAGTCAACGTTCAATTTTGAATCCAAATTTAATTAGAATTGGTAGTCAACGTTCAATTTCCGATCCCAAATTTAATTAGAATTGGTAGTCAACGTCCAATTTCCGATCCCAAATTTAATTAGAATTGGTAGTCAACGTCAATTTTGATCCAAATTTAATTAGAATTGGTAGTCAACGTTCAATTTCCGATCCCAAATTTAATTAGAATTGGTAGTCAACGTCCAATTTCCGATCCCAAATTTAATTAGAATTGGTAGTCAACGTTCAATTTTGAATCCAAATTTAATTAGAATTGGTAGTCAACGTCCAACTTCCGATCCCAAATTTAATTAGAATTGGTAGTCAACGTCCAATTTCCGATCCCAAATTTAATTAGAATTGGTAGTCAACGTCCAATTTCAGATCCCAAATTTAATTAGAATTGGTAGTCAACGTTCGATTTTGAATCCAAATTTAATTAGAATTGGTAGTCAACGTTCAATTTCCGATCCCAAATTTAATTAGACTTGGTAGTCAACGTCTCGCCTCCCACCACCTCCGCCCCTGGCCCTCCTGCCTCCTCTTTCCCCGCCTCCGTTTTACTCTTCCTGCCCCCATGGCTTCGCCATGGTTTTCGCCATGGCTTTCGCCATGGCTTCGTCCCTCACCCCCGCTGATCCCGGTTGGTAGTGACCCGGCCTTACCCCAACCCCCAGCCCAAAATTAAGTCAATTTTTTTTTTTCGCGCTCGGGGTGGCCCCGAGCCCCAGACCCATATATAAATCACTGTTTCATTTTATTGAAATGCGTCCTACCTCACTCTTAGCGTCCTAACCGGTCCTTTTGATGCCGAGGCCAAATGGAAATAAAAGGCAAAACAAATCCCTCCCTCCGCCTGTCCCTCCCTCTCAACGCAAGTAATTCAAGATGGCTGCAGTCCAGCGGTTGGTCAGCGGATCGTCGTACGTCGATTTCACACGCTCAGCAAAGAACTTCAACGCCGGCGGCCTTCGTAGAGCGAAATCTTCCAACACGCCTCTCAAGCTGGGCAACCCTTGCGGGTAGGCCTCCGGAGCGCTCGAGGCTGCGTTGTGGATCGCGTCGTCTCCCAGAAGGACGTGCTGAGCAGTCGCCGCGTGCTGGCACAGTCTGCATGTCACCCGAGTCCTGTTAGGCATCACGGCCCGGCGCACAATGGCCTGAAACAGGTCCACCGCCCCAGGCACTCGCTCAAGCGCCTGAAGAGTCGCCCCTCTGGTTGCGGTGTGGGATGCGACTTCACGGATCTTCTTTAGCACCGCTTTCGACTCCAAGTGCAGAACGGCCCTCTTCACGAACCGAACTGGGGTGTCCAGCTGCGGGAGCGCCTCCCGCTCGTGCACGCACAACGTCGGTATGCCGCCTTCCCGGTATACCAGCTCCACGTCCAAGAGGGGGTCCCTCGTCAGCAGAGCCTCCGATGCGGCCTGGTCTGCACGATCGATGTACGCATCGCCCGCATGCCCGCGATGCCACCGCATACACTGCCCAAAAGGGCCCACAATTCGGGCCACCGGATCGTCGTCTGCGTTCCGCTGGGCGCGCGTGATCGCCGCCTGGCTGTCGCACCGCCATTCGACAGCTCTCGGGGGAACATCACACCTGCACAGCGCCGCCGCGAGTACCAGCATTGCGCAGAGCTCGGCCTCCGTACTTGAGGTGACGGATCCTGCCATCGCACACCCTACCACAGCCTGACCGACCGCGACACCTGCGGACCCCCGCGCTTCTCCCTCCAAAAACCCACCATCTGTGGCCACCACGAGGGTAGCCACACCGTCCCATTCACTCCGCACGGCAAGTTCCACCCGGCGCAGCACCTCCTCCCCCGGCGCTCCACCCCTCGGCGGCCGGCGTAGGAAGCCCGGCATCGGGAGTCGATCGTGCACGACGTTGCAGTGGTACGCTAGGTGGGCCCGCGTTCTCTGCAGGTGCATCAGTCTCTCGACTGTCGTCGACCCAAAGCCCTCCTTGCATGTCGCGAACCCGCTCAGCCCCTTGCTGTGTCGGTGCTTCGGGATGAGCTTAAGCATATTGGCGACCAGCTTAGGCGACTTTGAATCGAAGCACGAGGAGAGACAATGCACAGCGAGGGTGGGCAGCACGTGGCTTCGCACCAGGGCGCACTTCCGGCGTGTCGAGCGGAAATGGTGGGAGTTGACGAAGTCGATGAGCCTCGCAAAACGCTCTCCCTTCTCCGAGTCATTGGTGCAATGTCCGTCTACCTCCCTCGCATGCACGCAGGCTCCAAGTAACACAGCCGCATCGGTCGTCTTCCTCGACGGATTCTCTCCCCACTCGAACTCCGATTTCGCCACAACCACCACCTTCTCATCCGCCAGATCCAGTTCGCGGGATCGCGCCCAACTGCGAAGGTTCCCGAAGGTTCGGTCCACTTTCGATTTTGTGGTCCTCGCTACTACATCATCCACGTACGCTCGTACAGTTTCCCCATTGGGCGGCTCGCACGTGTAGAGCAAGAACAGTAACACGCTCAGAGAGGATCCCTGGAGTAGGCCCCTCTTTAGACGGACCGGCGTTGCGAATCCCTCGTAGTGGACAATCGTCACACTTTGGCCTTCTATGACGCGCGCCACTGTCTCAGCCCACTGCCGTCCTAGCAACCGTTCCACGCACTCCACCAGTTTACCATGCGGCACGGTGTCGTACGCCGACAACACATCCACCAACAGGAGCACGTTCTCGTCGTCATCGTCAGACGGATCACTTTCCAGCCATTCCTTCGCGAAGAGAATGACTTGGGCCGCCCCGCTCGCCCGGCCGCATCCGTACTGAAAATTGCCTCTGAGAATGTGTTCTCGTACGAGGGGCTTCAGTTTTAGGTACAACGCGGTGTGCAGCAACTTCGAAAACATCGGCATGATCGCTATCGGTCTATATCCGCGGGGGTTGGACCGTTGGAGCGGCTTCCCTTTCCAAAAGAGAAAGATCCACGAAACACGCTGCCGCAGAGGGAGGCCCTCCTGCAACCACAGGTTCAACTCAGCCGTCGTCGCTTCGATTGCTTCTTTTTCCATGATTCTCAGAAATTTTGGCGAGTAATCGGCCGTTCTAGCTGTCGGTCGCATGCAGCTTATTGCATCTTCTACCTCTTCGGGTCGGAGTGTCACTCCACGATACGGACGTAACGGGCGTTGCACAGCGTCGGATTCCGAGTCGTACTTCGCTTGCAGGAACTGGGAGAAGATCTCCGGATGTTCAATTACAGGGGGCTGGTAGGGTGCTCGATGTCGCGCGAGGTGCGCGGACCCCTTAGTTGCGGTTAGTAGGTCAAGCTTGCGGCGTATCGAACGAATCTCGGCATTCACTTCAGGGGCCCGTTGCTCTGGCCTGGCTAAGTGTCGCCGGATGAGACGTTCGTGGAGGGCGGTCTGGAGACGCGCGACCTTCGTGTTTCTCGGGCACGGAGGCGGTTGATCAGCAGCACGATCGATGCCTTCAATCAGCTGAGCGTAGGTCGTCTGGCGAAGTCGTTGTCCCCTGCACGGGTAGACCATCCTGGGGGCCCCACTTAGGTGTCGTGAACCAGAACAATGGCGGCGTGATCGCTGCTTCCAGTAAACTTGACTGCCGATAAGCTCCAGCGAGAATTCGGAGGTACGAACGCCCGGTCAAGCTTTTTTTTTTTTTTTGTGTGTTTCTGGCGATAGTTGTTGTTTTTTTCTTGGATGAGCGCCTGTTGGGCTTCCTTCCTCTTCTCCACGGGTAGGCACGTAAAACATGTGAGTGCGCATTGGGTGACGAATCGCAACATGCGCGACGGTCGCAGAGGGTGTTGCGGAGGGTCGCCGCGGGTGCCTCAAAAGCCAGCACGGTGCTGCGGGTGTTGCTTTTGTCAGACTGTCTCGAGTTGTATGGCTCCGTGTTTTTTGTCGACGGTCGACAGTCAACGCGGGCTGCGGTCCTTTCTTTAAGTTAGGTGGGTAAAAATAATCGGGGAGGTGTCACTTACAGTATTTGATCCTGTTGGTTCGGACTAGTTCAGGAGTGCTACCCTTTACCGGAATATTACGAGTCGTCGAAGCCAGTTCCACCCGAATTATCTTGGTGTCGGTTCGAGGTGGTCGTGCTCATCTAGCCATGCGTCTTGCTCCTATTCCCTCAGTAAACTGCAATACCTGTTAGTTCGTCTGTTGGGTGGTCTTTGCAGCTGTGTTTTCCATGCCTTTACTCACACCTTTGTACGTACCTTTGTATGTATGGAAGACCCGCCTTTCTTGTGAATTGTTTTTGCGTGTCGCAGTGTAGTCCCTTCAGTATACAGCCGCAAAATACGCTGTCCAAGTGTCTTACCTTCGGGGCAACTTCTATTTCGAAACGGCATCGTAAGAAGTGAGTCCGAAGGACACAAGCACACACGCGGAACCGGCTGTCGCAGAAGGCAGGGCGATTTCGGGCGGCTCCCGGGAGCATTCGTTGGTGTGCTTGTGCGGCTGTGGAAGCTTCGCCAGCCGAGTGCGCTTTCGCATCGGTGGTTTCGTTCGAACTTGCAATAAGTGGTCAGAGGCTGACTTTCCCGACCAAAGCGCGAAGGACTTCGACTTTTTCTTTGAGTATTATCAATATATCAAGCTGAGGTCTTGCTGTACGGGAGTGCGCTTTCGCATCGGTGGTTTCGTTCGAACTTGCAATAAGTGGTCAGGGGCTGACTTTCCCGACCAAAGTGCGAAGGACTTCGACTTTTTCTTTGAGTATTATCAATATATCAAGCTGAGGTCTTGCTGTACGGTTACGCCCGCTGGAGTGTGCTGACGGCATGCTTTCGACGAGGTCCTGAATATCGTGTCCAGTCGTCATCGAACTAGAAACAGGCCTCTTCTCGCTTTGATCGATAGAGAGAAAAAGCGAAGACATTCGGTGGAAACGGAACGTAGGAATAATACCCTGAAGAGCACTTGTCGCGAAATGGCAACGAAGCGATTGCTGTACGATCGATGGTGCAACAGACACGTGCAGAAAAAAAAAAAAAAAACAAGGGCTCGTGTGCTGTTGGGTGTACGTAGCCGAGAAAAGGAGCTTCGGTTCTATAAAACGGGCACTTCTTGGGCTATTTATTACGCTGCTTCTTGTTGCAAAACCCCGGTAAATTTCAAGTCTGAGGTGGGGTCTTTCATGCTAGGTCAGAGTCTCGGTGCGACAAGTTTGCGGTGTTCCTGGTAACGTGTTTGGAAGGAGAACTGCCCACTGACTTTGTTGACCCACGAAACAGACTCATCCCCACATGAAGCCTGCGTCCAATAGCCCAAGAAAGTCGCCGTTCGGAAGTGTCATATCGAACGACAGTTTGCTCCCTTTCCCGGCGACAGCAAGTGCCAGATTCCGGGAGGCGGGTTAGGTAGGACGTCTCTGCCGTTCAGGAGCTGCATGGGCTGAAAAATGATAGGCTTTTTTGTGCTTCGGGTGAACGTTTGTCTTGTTTGAGTGAAAGGTTTGTAAAGATGTTTTCGCAGACGTGTTTGGTTGGGCAGAAGAGAGGCTACTGAGACACAACACAGGAGGTTTTGATGTGGGCCTGGTTTCGCCGAACACGAGAGTAACGAATGGCTGGCAGATGGAGCTTGGACTTGACGTTTAACGAATAGCCGACAGATGGAGCTTGGGCTTGACGTTCCAGGCAACCGGTTCCATCTGCCTTTCCACGGGATCCTCGCGGTCGTGAACCAACCTGACAGGAAACAAATAGTAACGGATTTGGATGTTTCGAACGTTCCGGAGGAAGGGTCTTGCACACGTTGATAAGCGATAGAACGGACGATTGTTGATGGCTGAAGATGAATGTCATCATCAACTTCAACTTCTCTCAGGAGGAAAACCTTAGTTTAACGTGTTGGCGGTACTGTCTGCCTTTCATGCATGTTTGATGACAGCGCCAAGCCGTCTTGGGAGAAGAGAAAAGTAAATAACGCCAGCTGAAAAAGGTGGATGGCGCGCGTCGATAGTTTTCGTTTTAACGTTGCTCGTGCTTCACGCCACACTCCGCAAATAGAGTAGTGAACGAACAACCAGCCATACACACGTACACAGGTATAGAGGAGATAGTCTCCATGTCCCGTAGACACAGTAAATTGGGTGTGGAGCGCAACGGACGGCTACCAGAGAAATACTCGAGGGGCTGCCTTGTGCTTACTTCGAAGGAGGCTAGAGGGGGAGAAACAATACAACTACAAAGTGAGTCTTTTTTGTTGAACGCTTACGCCCGCCACTGAACCCAGATTCACCTGTGTTTCGTGTGGGCTACAGCACATTTACCTCCTCTGATCTTTTGCAGCTGGCAGCCTCCTCAAGTATTTCCAACAAAGCAGGTGCGTATATAATAAAATCCTCACTCCTATGCTTGTGTCTGTCACTCTCGCCCACCGCTCCTGCTCTGCTTGCCGCGCGCCGTATGGTTGGAGTAAAAGGTGAAGCCAGAAAGCTGCTAATCTTGCTGCTGACGGTGCAAGCTACTTTGTTTCTCTGGACGGATTGGAGCGGCAAACCTGTCGTTCGGATTATTATTAGTCTCCAAAGAAACAATTTTCTTTTCCTACCAAAAAAAAAAAGATAACACAACGTATTGCATATCCATGGAGCATGTCCTGGAACTGAAACAAGCTCGGTCGTCGAAATGACGGTGCGCTGTAAACTAAAGCCCTCGCGTCTTGGTTTGCTTGCGGAAGCAGAACAAGACAGAGAGCTGGGTTTCGGAAATCCGGCTTCAACTATTTCATGCTCGGTGAGTTACCTCACTCAACCGCATACATGCGCCTAGGCTCCCCAGCGAGGAGTTATCTACCGAAGCGCGGAGGATGCGGGAACAACGCCCAGAAGAAGCTGGAACAGCTGGTGTGCAAGGAACGTCGCCGATGTGCCCTGTGCTGCCAGGTCTGCAAGAGTGCACTGGCAGCACACACCGAAGTCAGAACAGTCGGCAGTGCCAATGTACCCATATCGAAATACGGGACGGGCCCGTGCTTTGCTCACCTCTGCGACGATTGTTGGTCCTTGCGGATAACATCCGTCGTCGGCAAGAACATCCGATCTCACGGAGGGCGGCTTCCTCTATGTTTCCGGCGATAATCGCTCAGTCAGCCGCCTGTGGCGGCAATATGTTGCTTGGGACCAATAAGGTTTTATTTCTTACTTCTGTTTCTTGCTCTCTTTTTTTTTTTTTTTGCACCCGAGTCGCCGAATGGGGTCGAGTGGAGCAGCTGGCATTGGAGCCCGGATGTGGATTTGGAAAAAACGATGAATCTTCTCTGAGTCTCTCGGCGTTGGGCAATTTGAATGGGATGGAATGAATGGTTGAATCATCATATGTAAGGCAAAATCAAGAGACGGCTCGCTTTGCGAATCTTTTTCTTCTCTCTGGCCGCACCCTACCAATCCTTCGGGGGGCAATGCCAGCCACACCTGGCGTGCACCATCCCCCGGGCCTGCCGTACCGGCATCTTCCGTCCGCGGCCGTCATCTTCCGTCCGCGGTCGTAAAAGACCCCGCCATCTTCTGGCTGAGTGGATCGACGTCTCGCGTCAACTTTGTGCCGCTAGGGGGTGCAGACTTCCCCGACAGAGGGTTCACGTGCCCTTAAATCCAACCCACGGCTGGCTGCAGGGGCACCCGTTGGCAAGAAGAAATTCTCATCCACACAGGTGCACACTGTGCAAGCGAATAGGTGATCATCAGGAAGCAACTGTGCTCGGGAATCTGCAGTTCGACCGAGCGTCAAGGATGTAGACAAGCAGAAAGGGAGTCTCAGCTCAAACCCGCACGGGTGGGAGGCGTAAGCTGGAGTCAAAAAGGGTGCCCGAGTCACATCCGAAAAGCGGTGTGCCATAAACAAAACGCGTGTAAATCTGCACCCGAAAAGCGGTGTGCCATAAACAAAACGCGTGTAAATCTGCACCCGAAAAGCGGTGTGCCATAAACAAAACGCGTGTAAATCTGCACCCGAAAAGCGGTGTGCCATAAACAAAACGCGTGTAAATCTGCACCCGAAAAGCGGTGTGCCATAAACAAAACGCGTGTAAATCCACACCCCCAAAAAGCGGTGTGGCTCGCGCTTTTTTTAACACCGCCAGCTTTAACTCCCAGCTTCTGAGGCTGGACTCCACCACGCACTTAGCCGCCCACGCGACTAGGAGAGGCGCATCTCCTCTGTTGGTGGTGGTGTGGTCGCTTTCTTTCGGGTCTGTCTCCAGGGTCAAAACGCTCAGACAGATAGCAAGCGTCAGGTCAGCTCCCCTGACGCTGACTCCTCTGGCACACGTTCTTTGATGATGAGACTAGCACTGAAGCTGTCGGCTCCTAGACGGTTTTCGTGTTTCAAAAAGAAAGGAATCAAGAGAGTTGCTTGGGTACGGTTTATTCTTACTATATTTGTGGGTCGAAGGTAGTGAAAGCTTGAGGTGAGATTGGAATGAACGGATCTCTCGTTTCGGGTGATGGTGTCACTCCGTCGTGAAACCTGGAGGTTGTCCCCAAACGCGTTGAGAGAGTAGAAACCTGGATTGGGTGGTGCTGGTCGTTTTGCTTCGGTGTGAAAAAGCTGCAATGGGACCCCCGAAAACCCCGAATTCAATAATAATTGCGTAGTTCCTGCGTAGTTGTATGCTGTGTGTGTGAGGCCCGTATTGCGTAGTTCGTGCGTATAAGTCGATCTTTGAGTGCGTGAGCCCCTCCGAAGAAAGGTCCATCATGCGTAGTTCGTGCGTATAAGTCGATCTTTGAGTGCGTGAGCCCCTCCGAAGAAAGGTCCATCACACTAGTTCCGTGGGGGCTTCGCGCTTCCCCTTCGTCTTGCATCACCTCGTCTCCACTCCCTGCCGCACGGGCTCCTACGAATTCAATAATAATTGCGTAGTTCGTGCGGAGTTTGTGAAACGGCGAGGGCTACAATTTATAAGTGAACTATTTTTTTGCCGCTGTGGCAAGTTAAATGAGCCCTGTCAGGACCGTTTAGACACTCAGTTAGCCACCAGCTGCATGTGGAGTACCAGAATGTAGCCGTACCCCGTATTGCGTAGGTCCTGCATAGTTTGTGCGGAGTTCTTGCGTACTTCGTTACTTCGGTTTTCGGGGGTCCCATTTAACTCTTAAAAAGGCAGGGAGTTTCGAAAGTAGTAGTCAGGAGGGTGTGTGGGCCTTTGAAGCGTGGATGATGCCTCTCGCGCTGCTCCCCTTGAGGTTCCTGGCTCATGCCAAAGCGCCGCCGCCCGGATTAAGGGGTTGCGGCATCAGGCGTGGGCCAGGGCCAGGGAGGCTGTTCGGAGGGGTCACCACCCACCGTTCGCGGGCTTCGTTGCTCCACTGCCCCGGCTCTCCCTCGGCCTGTAGTAGTCAGGAGTGTGTGCTCGGTAGTAAACCCGCAGTAACTGCTCCTTCTTCATGGGCTTCGGGGGCTCGTGGCCAATTAGCCCTGGAGTGCACTTCATGCACCCTCGCAAGTTTCCGGGAGGCTTTCGGCTGGTTTTCCGAAAGGTTGAAGGCCACCACCCCCCGGAGGGGAGGTTGTGGTTTGTTTAGGATGAACACTATATTTCATGCATGCATGCATGTCTGATGTGTTTAAGTGAAGGTTAGACGTGAGGCGGAGGGTGGTTTTCCTGGTGCGCATGTAAATTAGGGTGGGTAAGTATGTATTCAGTGCTCTTTGTACCTTAGGTCACTTTTGCTTTCAATTTAGGCTCGCCTGAGAACCCGGGATTTTCAGGTCGCCCGCTGACCATCGTCGAATGGGTGCTGAGGCGTCTTCGAAGAATGAGACAGAGAACAAAGAGGAGTAGAAAAACTCCGGAAGAAGCGTGAAAACGGGTTTTTGCCTGGAGGCTTTTCGTGTTATTCTGCAGATGCTTTGAGCTATCTTTGTGTCTATGCTTTCAGTCGTCTTCTTAACCATGGTTAAGTGCGCAAATGGTGTCAGCCGAAGCTGGTGAAGATTCGGCGCCGCCCACGTTATGTTTGAAGGGAACAAAATACGCGAGGGGCTGGGGGATTGCAAGAACGTGCTTGGAATGGGTATGTGCTCAACACCGCACTGGTCCCGTCTGCGCCGTGTTTCGGTCCTTTAAGCCACGGACACATAAGGCGGACCATCATCAGCGTGGAACCTGAGTGTCTGCAGACTGCGGTGTGAGTCTGGTTTGTCAGGCGGCTGTTCGTAGCTCGTCACAGCCAGGACCACCCATGCTACTAGAGCACAGGCGAATCCGTCACGGGGAGAAGGCCCCTACAACCGTGTCTGAGCAATCAGTTAAAAAACGAGGGGCTGGGGGGGGGGGGCACAGGGACGGCACAGGCACGTTAGGCTGACCGTCATCCGCGTCACGGAACCTGGGTGTTTGCAGGCAGGGTGGCGCGAGTCAGGCCGGTACGCCAACTTTTAGCACACCGACGCGTGCCCACGTACGTAGAGTATTTGGGTGACCTTCGGCGATAGGACAATCCTTTATCCTTGTGGTTGCACGAGGTAAGAGTACGGTGGTTTCTCTCACCGTAATAGGTACCGGCGTACCGGCCTCAACAAGAGTCAGATCCGAACGAACAATACTGTCCCGGCCCGAAGGTAGTCGTTACGTCGAACTAACTAGCAACCTCAGACGCCGTGAGACGAATAACAAGTTTCGTGGACCGAATTCCGAACCGTTCTCCAGTTGCTCGACGTGGTCACACTAAGTAGTCACCAGCCAACGATATAGCAATACTTTTTGTCACTTGTACGGTTGGTGTGTGGTCCTCTTTAAGATGGATTGTGTTTGCGCTCTCTCTCCCTTAGGGTTGCCGCCCGAGGGAACCGGCTGTGAGCCGAAACTCGACGCCGGATTGCACCAGGAGAGAACTACGCGGCGGATCGCAAAGCCCCTGCACGAGGCACGCGCCAAAGACCCGTGCACGGCTACCGTAGCACCCTCCATGTTTGCCTTTGAAGCGTGGATGATGCCTCTCGCGCTGCTCCCCTTAAGGTTTCTGGCTCGCCCGGGTTAAGGGATTGCGGGAGGCATCTGGCGTGGGCCAGGGCAGGGAGGCTGTTCGGAGGGGTCACCACGCACCGTCGTGGGCTTCGTTACTTCACTGCCTCCGGCTCTCCCCGGCCTTCGTCGTCCCGGGGGTCACTTGTACGCTTGGTGTGTTTTCGCTGAACGCACGCGGCTGATAGTTTCTACTGTGAGCTAGACTTAAATGGACGCAAGTGAAAACGTCACGGTTTGCAGTGACGAGCTGCAGCTTATGTTGTCAAAAAAAGGTTCGGCGGCTCGCCAAAGAAAAGGGGCGGGGGAATGATGAAAAAGAAAACAAGGCGTTGATTACAGGGAAGAAGGTTGCGTGGCGTGACGGTGCAGCTTCAGGACAGCCTTGATCCCCACACGGTCGGCATCCCCCTCGTGCATCAGCGCATATTACTACGTGACGCGTTCGCGTACACACACCACCTACACCACCACACACTCTACCGCGTCCTCGTAGCACTACGGTGCATTGTATAGTGACAGTGGCTGCTGATGCATACCACGATACCATTTTTTTTTGGCCGGTAACCCTCAACTTTCCGCCGGCCCTTGCACACCCGGAGCCCCACCCATAGTTCATGTGTGTACTGGAGTACACCTTGACACAAGCGGACACGAATTTATATATATATCACGGTTGGCAGATAATCACGATTATTACCTATTATTAGATTTTCGAAATCCGCCCCAAATTATTAGATTTTATTAGAAATTATTAGATATTATTACCTGGTTCCTGAAATTATTAGATATTATTACCTGATTATTAGAAATTATTACCCATTATTAGATATTATTACCAGGTAATAATCCATTATTACCTGACTTTCCCATGCATTCTCACAGCAAAAGTGCCCCTAGGAGTGGAAGGTGATCGTCACGGTGGGTGTTCGTGCGTCCAAACCGTTCCTTTCACCCCGTTCGCAATTCCGTTTGTTGCCAAGTCGAAAAGGAAGGATGCCAAAAGAGGTAGGAGAGGTTTGAGGCAAGATCCTGGCAGAGGACGATGATGTGGCATGTGGGGTATGCGACCTCTACCCGCCAGAACCCGTATTCTTAGGGCAGAATGGGGGTCTAACTCCATCTGGGAAACCTTCTTTTGAGCACGAATCCCGTTCGCTGGGCATACAGTCCGTTGCATGTGGCCTTTGATGATCGGCATTCGCTGGAACCCGACCGAAGCAGACAATAAGATCCTGTGTCATTTCACGTTCATTTGCACGCGGAATGTACGGCCTGCTTGTGATCTTCTGCCGGTTCTTCGGGCTGTCTTCTGCAAGCACCATAGTCACGTCCTGCCTTTTCACCGCGGCTTACCCACAACCGCTTTGATGAAGTGCTGGGACTTGCGGTGATTCGCACTGCCGGCCTCGATACGTTCATACCAAAGTGGTACGAAAAGAAAGGGTGCCCAAACGGTGGGACGGTTGGGCTGGGGGAAAGGTCGAGCTATCGCTGGGCGATCAGTACCACCGCGAAAGTACCGAGACAGCGAAACTACTGACAGAGCATCTGAGAGCTGGAAGTGCACGGCCAAGCTTTGTGCAAGCATTGCGCTCATTCGTTCGTTTTTTTTGGGAATCATCGGACCACGACAGAAGGCGCGAACACGCGAGCGAAGAAGGCTTAAATGCTTGAAGTACATTATGGGGCGACATTAATACAATACCATTGCTTAAAAACACCTTGGCGTCACCGCTTGGCTTGCACTGCCAGGCCACCCAGTCTCTTGCCTGGCATGGATCAACGATTCTGGTGTTGTTTTCGTGTTTCTTCTTCTTTGCGTTTGTCGCCATTGAGCATCGTCCGGGACCGTGATGTTTTCTGGGCGGGCGCCGGGTTTTCGCTCCCAAACTCGCAGATTTTGAACTCGCATGTGAGTTTTGGGCTGAGTGCATAATCTGAGATTGGAGGAACAATCAGCAGATCTTCACCGAAAGCTGAATCTGAGATTTTCACCGAGAGCTAAATCAGATATTTTCACTGAGTACAAGTCTGAGATTTGGGTGTAGCTACTTTGATTTCTGGGTTCCCTCCATTTTCACGGCTTCATTGCCAAGATCCTAGTCCGACTGAGTAGTCTTTCCCGGATCCTCCCACATCCTGGACTCTCTACAGGCGATTATTAGATTATTAGAAATTATTAGAAATTATTAGATTTTATTAGAAATTATTACCAGGTAATAATTATTATTAGAAATTATTAGAAATTATTAGTTATTGCCCATTATTAGATCTAATAATACGTAACAATCGGGCTAATAATATCTAATAAAATCTAATCGAATCTAATAATAATTATTACATGCCAACCGTGATATATATATATTTTTTTTTTGCGCATTTGAGGTGCGCAAAAGACCCCCTGTATTATCCTATGGGCCGGTTTGGTTGCTAAATCGGTCCCGGACGGAATCTGGAATATGTCTGAGATGGATGCCACCCATGGCCACAAGGTCTTCTTGTCCCAGGTCGGGAGAGATGTGGATCTCGAGCCTCCCGTAGATATGGGGAAGAGGTGGACACACGGCACACCAGATCACCATCTGGCGCACTGGATCACGTGCCCCGCACCTGGTTCGTTTTGAAGATTGTCTGTGCAAGGAGCATGCGATGTGCCTCTCCCAACAGCGTCTGCCAAGTTCAAAGGTTTGAAGGTGCAAGCAGCAGGCCGGGAAAAGCACGATGTCACGGGCAATTTCATCTCGCTGCCTGAGATGGATAACACACCCATGGCCAAGGTCTTCTTCTTCCTGATCTGGATCTCGAGCCTCCCGTAGATATGGAGAAGAGGTTGAGAAGATTCCGCAAGACCAACACACACGACACACCAGATCACCATACGGCGCACTGGATCACGTGCCCCGCACCTGGTTCGTTTTGAAGTTTAGCTGTGCATGGGCATGAGATTTGCCTCTCCCTCGAACCTGTGCCATCCAGCAGCGTCTGCCAAATTCAAAGGTTTGAAGGTGCAAGCAGCAGGCCGGGATGGGGACGATATCACGGGCATTTTCATCCCACAAAGTGACAGAACACTGACGCGTCTGTGCGTTTTGTGGCTGCCCAAGAACACGCGTGTGCCGCTCACAAAGTGACAGACCACCGATGTGCTGCACTAGGGCCCACTGGCAGCAGATTTTGCATTGTGTCATGTTTTTAGACTGATTGTTTTTTTCAAGTGTTGGTTTTCCAACATCCGCGATTACACTCTAGAGGTCTGGTCTAGTCAAGCATTATACGTAATGCAGGCTGCATACCTTTAAAATACAAAGGGCAAAAGGCGAAGACCAGTTCCGGCCCGTTGGTCAGGAACTCGAGCGACTGAGAGAAAGTAGGGGCCTGTGGCTGAGTGGCGTTCCATGTTCCCGGTTGTGGAGCGGTTCTTTGTGTTTCCATGTTTTTCGCTCATGCTCAGTCAGTTGCCTGTGACAGCTTTTTTATCTACCGGCGGAAGTTGTTTGGGTTGGCGGTTTGTCCTTCCGACGATCCCGAGTTGAGAGCACGTCTTACGCTCCACGTGTGGAACGTATGGATTTCCACACGCTAATTTTCTTTTGTATAAGCACCTGCGTAAGCGTTCAACAAAAAAGACCCACTTTGTAGTTGCATTGTTTCTCCCCCTCTGAAGTAAGCCTAAGGCAGCCCTCGAGTATTTTTGAATTTTGTTTCCCCACGCGGATCCACATGTGGATTTTGATTAATATTTTCCCACATGTGCTTGCCACAGGTTGGTCCACATGCAGGGGTGTCTAGGCCCACAAGTCGCCATGGCCGCACGGCCCACAGCCAGGTGGCACCAAGTCCAGTAGCGACGCTATTTCCGCCGCGCATAGGGAGAAATGTTTTGTTCCCCCCCTTTAACCTTGAGCGTCCACGTGTGGACCACACGTATTTTAGAGTTAAAGTTCGCTTGAAATTCCGGGGGTTTAGGGTCTCCGTGTGACCGTTCATGAATGGGTTCTCTTAGAGCAAGAAAGGGCTATATGGTTACGGGTTGTATATTTAGTGCACGCTTTCGTTATGGGTGATGGCTAGCCATGTCCGGGACTGTTTGTGACCGACACCAAGTACATTCTTTCGTGGAGTGTCTTGGGCCCCCCACGTTCTACAAGTTGAGCAGGGGTTGCCTTGTAGCCCGTACCGGTCTGTTGTCCGCGTTTTTATGTATTTTCTCTGAGACCGGGCATGGGAGTGTAAGCCCTGGTCGAGAGGGCGTTTTTCTTGTTTCCCTTTTCTATTAGGTACCAGGGAAAGCCTGCTACACGGAAGCCAAGCTTCGCATGTTCGGCGGTACTGCAGCGCCACGGGCCTAGGGGTCAAGTGGCTACCGATTTCCCAAAGTAAAGCATCAAGGCTTGGCACACCTTGGGGCTTGGCCCTCGCGCTGAACACAAGCTCATCGAGACGGTCAGTGACAGAGCAGAGCAGACAGGGTTGTGGCATTGTGACTCAAGCTTTGCAAGCTGCGGTTGACCGTCACGTTCCTGGACCAGGAGCGGACATCTTCTTCTTCTCCTCCTTTTCTATCGTTCCCGGGTTTGGGGGCATTGTAATTCAACTTCTGTTTTTCGCTTTCGCAACTGGCAGCCTTCTCATCAAGTATTTACAAAGCAGGTGCTTATACAAAAGAAAAAGGACCCATTTGCTCACGCCATGCCAGTGAAACGTGGGAGGTTTCCGGTCGCGCAGGGTCTGATAAGTTCGAATCTGCTTCGAAAACTGTCTCAGGGCTTCCCGACCGTTGTTTGTTTGCTTTTTACTGCCCTCATGCCCGAGAGAGATAAAGGGCACATTAGGAAGGTAGCTGGTTTGCTTGATTTGGAAGAAAAAGTGCGTAGGTTTTGGTGTTTTTTTGTTTAGTTGCGAAAGAGCTCCGTGGCAGCAGACCCTCACCACGAATTGAGAGGTGCTTTGAGGAAGATCAAGCACGCAAGCACCGACGGACTGCGTCGAGGCAGCCGGATGCTTATTGATCTTACGCTGAAGATGCAGTACTCCTCAAACTTCTGATTTTCTTGGCCGGACAACGTTGTTTTTTGTGCGGGCGGCAGTTTTTTTTTTTTGTGTTTCCGACGATCCCGTATGGGCGTACAGACTCGTGTCTTTCGACGTTTTTTTTTGTAACCCGGAATGCTTGACGCACGACCCCCGTGGACTTTTTTTTTTTTTTTTTTTTTTTTTTGCGAGATTCGCATGTCTAATCAGGGTATTATAGTTCATAGGTTTTCGGGGTTTGCAAGTCTTGGCCTTTTATGGGGGTGGTTCTGGGGGGCGTTATGGCCAACGTGTCGTTTCGGTGGCTCGGGGCGGAGCTGACACACCTCCACAACTTTGTCCGAAGTAACCGCGGCGGCTTGTATCAAATGGGCCTGTAAATACCACTCCCTCCCCCCCCGTATCTTTCCTGGAAACCCTGTGTTTTGCGTTTTTCCGACGATTTTTACTTTCTCCGGCCGACCCCGGTTTGCAGATTTTAGATCATCGGTCTAAATCCGCAACGTAAACGAACCCTGTGCCTCACGTTTAAAACCGGTATCTCACACACGACATACCGTAATGCCTGCATGAGCTACCACGTGCCGTACAGACCGCGATTGACACATCACTGCCTGATCTTTCTACCTACCATTTTTTTTGCATCACGCGACCGTGAAGGTGAAGCGAACCAGTACACAGAGTTAAAGGGAGGAAAGTCATTGTTTGGTGTTCGGGCAGAATATTGCCTCTCATGTATGCTAGGCAGGGGAGGGGGAGGCGAATAAGTACAATATGTCCAGGCCCACCTCTGCGGATTCTTTCTGTGAAGCTATAGACGACGCAGGACGGCACCAACCATGGTGGTGCAGTGTCACTTGCAGGTATTTCTAAGACTATGACGAACATGTACAGTGGGTACCTACGATGGATAATGACTCCCTGCCAAGGGCTGCCAAAGAACAAATTTGTCCAGTTCTTCAGTATGCAGAGTTGCTCCGGGGACTAAAAGTCAAGACGATGCAGCTTGTTCTACCGTCGATGGCCGTCACCGGGAACTGGTGCACTGTCCCGTGTGCGCTCGTGCGCCCGTACACCATTCTTGGTCGCCTATCTATTTTTCTACGTATCGTATTCGCTTGTACTTAGTCATTCGCCTCCCCCCCTCCTTTAAGTTCTTCCTGGGCGACATCTTGGCCGTCATAGAATCTACGGCAGCACATAGCGGTTTTCTGGGTTTTGCGCCTAAGGCGCAATTCGGGGTATGACCAGCTCCCAGGCGCCATGCTTGGTCGTCGATATGTTGCTGTATTCTCACTTACTCCTTCAGTCTCAGTACTCGTATGTCACACGGCACCTCCTGAGTATTCATTTTTCAGAGACGCAAAACAGAAAGGGTTCACGTGAGGTGCTTGAACTCGCTCTTTGTTGTTTCCCAAACTGAGCCGGTCCGTCCCTATCTCTTGAAACTGCATCGAAGTGCCTGCTGCTGTTTATCACAGTGAATCACGGTCCACCACGGTCTATCAGGTCCATCTCTAGTCCCTAGAGCTGCATCGAATTGCCCGGTGCTGTATTCTTCGGTCTATCACGGTCTATCAAGAGGGGATGGACCGGCTCACAAACATAATTGGTATGTCCCTTACTTCAAAGAAGTAGGCACACACGCGCACACCAACGAAAACACTCAGACAGTGCCCACACGCGACGGCATCGACCTCGCAAACATTAAGGTGGTTAGCCTAGAGTATCCCTGATTCCTGCACCCGTTGCTCAAAAAAGAGGTTTGGTGGGGGGCTGATTCCAACGATTCGTAGATGCGTGCAGTACAGCGTATTTCGGTCGTTGTTGCTGTTGATTGAGGTCTCGGGCTGCGCAGAACAGCTTCGCAAGATTTGAACGCTGGTGTAATCGAGCATTTCCCTCGCATCCAGACGTCATCTGCATGGGGGGATTGCAAGAACGTGCTTGGAATGGATATGTGCTCAACACCGCACTAATCCCGTCTGCGCCGTGTTTCGGTTCTGAATTTGTAGCATTAGTGTGACTGTCAGACCTTCGACTACCCTGAGCAACGCACTAACCTGTTTCGGTTCTTTAAGCCACGAACACATAAGGCGGACCATCATCAGCGGAACCTGAGTGTCTGCAGACAGGACAGCGGTGTGCAGGGGGTCGTTGTTATTTGTGCTGGTTTTGAGGGATAGGGTAAAGGCAAAAAAATCTTTTTGGGTGGCCTCCGCTGGTCTGGTAGTCAGTGCTACCTCCATTCTTGTACACTCGTTCTCTTCTCTACTCACTACTGTGCATGGGGGGGGGAGCTTCTCCTTTGGAAGTCGTTCCACGTCGCAGGCACGGAGAGTGCGACGCAGCAGGACCCTGGAATCCTATACGGCCGCCTCTATCGATGCAGCCCATCGTGACCCTGTTGCGTGCTACTGCGCGTGGCCGAAAGCTGCAATTGAGGGAGGGGACGTTCTCGTGTTGCACGTCTTGTGTGCCGCAAAGCCCAGGAGAGGGTCCACCCAGCGTGCGGAGTCAGCACAAAATGAAACGGAGCATCGCAATCCGCCTTAGACACGCAGCTCGCCTCGATGATCTCACAATGGCGGCGTAAACATTCCACGAAAAGGATCGTTGGCGATTCAAGAAGAGGGTTATCAGAATGATGTGATGAATCAAAACTGATCGGTCGTGTGAATGAGAGTGCAACCGTCAAGTCAAGACGCCAACGCCTAGTGGATACCGATACGACGCTTCATATTGAAGGGTGGGGGAGCCGTTGTTATTAGTGCTGGTTTTGAGGGATAAGGAAAAGGTAAGAAATCGTTTTGCGGTGGCCTCCGCTGGTCTGGTAGTTTGTGCTACCTCCATTCTTTTACACTCGTTCTCTTCTCTACTCACTACTGTACGTACTCCTTCACTGCTTTTTTCTCTCTTTGGCTAGCCAAAAAAAACTCCTGCGACGGACACCACGAACACATTCGCAATAGCCCTAGAAGGGGGAGGCAGCAATCGTACTTTGCCGCATAACCGCCCCTCCTCCTCTTTTGGCATCGTCTCATATCTTCGCTGCTCGTGTCGCTCGTGCGCTGAATTTGTATCGTCCAACGCTTGGCCCATGTCGGTACCTGCACCTCGCTTGCAGAGGCATAGAACACAGATCGCCGTCGGAATTTCAAGCGGTTCTGTTCACACCCAGGCAGCGTCCCGTGGGGACTTGGTTGTGGGGGTCACGGCCTGCCTGTTGAAGATGACCAAAGGGGCCAAGGGGAGGGTGAATACTTCGTCGTCCACGGGGCGCGGAGAGGACAAGAGATAGCGTGGGGTGAGGCTGTTGCGGCGGGATGTTGTGGGTGTCGTGGCCCTGCTGTTGCGGCGGGGGCGTGACGTATGCAGCGGCGGTGACGCCACAGCCGCGGGGGGTGACGTGGCCAACGGCGAGAGCCGCCCTTCCGACGGAACAGCCGTCAGGAAGCAACGCTGCGCATTCGGGCCGACGGACCCCCTCCTATGGTCGGACCAAACGCAACTCGTCGGAGTGCGCATTTCTTCCAGGTCCACGAACGGCCCGGGTGCAACAATGTCAGCCATCGAGCACCGCCGACTCGGTACCGACGACAGAACCTCCTCTTCTCTGAAGTAATCCCCGGGCAGAGGCTCGAACGTCGTCATCCCCACTGCGTTCTCATCGCTGTTCTCCAACTCCAACCCGTACGCGTTCGTGTTCTCATTTGCCAACGTGCGAGCCGTAAGTCTGCGTTCCATGTAAATGTCGAGCAAATACAAGAACAGGTCCCACAATGCCTTCCCAAAGACGACGAAAGCTGTCAGGATCAGGAGCCAGCCAGCAACAGCGGACAAGGAGTCGGAACTCCCGTCATCCATCCAAATGGACATTGTCATCAGGAGGATGGCGATGAACATGCCCGAAGTCAGGAAGAATGATATCAAATTGTCGAAAACGGAGTTGAATGGGCGGAGGACGCACGTGAGAAGCATCAGAGTGAAGAACAGAAGACAAAAGACCACGTTCCGTACGTTGCACTCTGTTTTCGAGCTCGGGCGCCACGCAGAAAGCACGCTAAGCAAGATCATGCCGCCCACGTCAATGGCCATGTAGAAGGAACACCCGGGACGGTATCCTTCAAACAGCATCCCGTACTTCTCTGCGAAGTACGGGTCCGATCCCCGGCTAACCCACACGATGTCGCCGAATGCGAATCGATACAGCTTGCGCTTGATGCCGGCCAACGGCTTCTTGGGTGGCTCGTCGCTGTTCTCGAGCAGTCGACGAATCGCCGGGTGATCGGGGAAGAGGATCGGATCCGGGATGGGAAGCGAGCGAGAAGGGACGCGCCGAAGGAACAGGTACAGCAGGCACGGAGAAATGACGCAGAACGCCATGATACCCCAGCCTAGAACCGTCAGCCACAAATCTTTGGGCCGGAACGCGATTCGGGCGGAGATCAAACTGGTGCCCTGGATCAGGAACATGAAGGGCAGTGCCATCATCCCAGGAGACCGCGCTAGGCCCAAGGCTTTGTTCCAAGACATCAGTTTCCTGCTCGTGTAGAACGACGTCGCGACGGCTGTTAGAAACAGCCAGAAAATCAGGAAAAGCACTGGATTCATGACGATTGCCGCCGTCATGAACTTCCTACCGTCACTCCCAAACGCCAGCTGCGTCGGGTGGAACTCCCAGTCCAGTTTAGTAGCTTCATCCAAGTCGACATCGTCCACCTGCATCGTTGCATTTAATATGTGAGCGTCTTTTTATTACCTGATAACATAGGCTTTTTTTCAGAAAATGGCCAGCTGGTCCAGACTGGGAGCAGACAGGGGCCAAAGCACCCCAGAAACTCTGTTTTGTGGGTTCGTATCCACGACAGTAGGGCCGTGGGGTCTCCTCGGAGACACCGGCAGCCTATTCCCTTTCTGACATTTTGAGGGTCCTTGCCACCCCTTACAGGGACGGGGCCGACAACAGGCGCTTTTGCCACGGTCTGCCAGATCAGCTTCAGAATGGGTTAGGGGCAAGCGGGCCCTAGAACAGGCCAATATGCACGGAGTGGATGCTAAAACGCAAACGGCAGGCCTCTGAAGGACTCGCAACGCTGCCGAGGAGGCCCCAAGCCTCCCACAACTGCAGTTTAGAGAACCAAACAGCTGGGAGTAAGATAAAACTGGCGAGAAAGGTTTTCCCCTAAAACGACAAACGCTTGTCGGTTGCATGGGAGGACCTTTCTTTAGAATCCGTCTTTGTTTGGTTGGTTGGGGGTCAATGGAAGCGGGGAAAATTGGAAAATCTTAGGTTTGGTGTTCGGGCATGTTCCTCACTCTCGTATTTGGCCGAGCATGAGGTCGTGTCGACGACTGCTCGCCATAAACACTCCCCCCCACAAACAAATTATTGCGGAACCAACTTGTTCCGGTAGAGAGAGCCGAGTAACAGCGCAGAGACTATCTCTAGGAAGATGTTCATAATGAAGGTCGAATGTAGACAGAGAGAGAGAGAGAGAGAGAGAGAGAGAGAGAGAGAGAGAGAGAGAGAGAGAGAGAGAGAGAGAGAGAGAGAGAGAGAGAGAGAGAGAGAGAGAGAGAGAGAGAGAGAGACGAGTTAGAGTGCAGGGACCATCTCTCCGGGGAGTATCCGGTCGCCCCACTACTGTCCTGTACTACTACGGCGGGCGTAAGTTATGTAGAATGCCGGCATATTCCAATCGGGCATTCTTCATGCGGAGTGGAACACTCTTTGAGGTGGTCGAGGCAAGGTCAGCTGAAGAATATTCGAGGGCTGCCTTGTGCTTTCTTCGAAGGAAGGGGAAACAATACAACTACGAAGTGGTTCTTTTTTGTTGAACACTTACGCCCGCCACTGAACCCAGATTCACCTGTGTTTCGTGTGGGCGCAGCTGGCAGCCTCCGCAAGGATTTCCTACAACGCAGGTGTTCATACAAAGAATGGAACACGGTCATGGAAGGAAATCCAAAAGTCTCAAAAAGGTTCCCTCGATTCAACTGCGGTTGATCGCGGGGGCGTCCAGTGCGCCTGCTGTCGACGCAGCAGTCCACGTCCTCGTCGGCGGCCTCCCCCCAACCGTCGGGGGCGTGGACGACCTCAATGGGAGACCAGTCGACAGCCTTCAGGTCAATCGCCGTCTGCACGAGCAATATATTTTTTCGAGACTGGAGGTCCTATGAACATGCAATGTGAATAGCCTCTATTCGAGCCAACCCGGCTTTTCTTGCAACAATTATGAAACCGTATTGTTTTTGGACTGGATAATAGTTCAGAGCAAGCTTTTTCCCCTTCTGGGAAAATGCACAGGGGTGGCAGAGTGAGCGGGCGCCGGCCTTCAGGCCGGTCGGCCCGGGTTCGAACCCCGCCCGTGACATTTTTCCGGTCGGGGATTGTTTTCGAGGTTTGCTGCGTTCCGGGGTCTAATGTGCCCGAAATTTGCGTTTTTTGCGGAGTTTCTCAGTATCTCGCGGTATTTGGGTCACCCCGTCGCCCCGGGAGAGGGCCGGCGGGGGGGGGACGGGCGGGAAAAGGCTGCCGCAAGGGTGCGGCGGGGCCTCCCGGGTACGAGCGCCAAACTTTACCCGTGCTCGGTGGGTCCGAGGGGTGTCCCCCCCGGGTACCAGCGCCAAACCTTTCCCGTACTCGGTGGGTCGGGGGGGTCCGGGGGGGGTGTCCCCCCCCGGGCACGAGCACCGACCTTGACTTCACCCGGACTTTACCACCCTGGCCGAACTTCGCTTCGTGCCCGAACTTTTTTCAGTACCAGCGCAGCCTGAGCGCTTAGCACCAGAACTTAGCAACGCCCGAACTTAGCATCACTCGAACTTAGCTTCACCAGAACTTAGCATTGCCCGAACTTAGCTTCGCCCCGAACTTTACCTGCTGCCTCCAGTCTCGCCACGCGCCGGCCTTAGCCGAGCGCACGTACTTTGTTTGTGCAATTTAACCTACGTGTGTTCTGGTTAAACCGCTGCCAGCGTTTCTTTTAGCTGTAAACAAATACTGTCTCCAGGGAAGCAGAAATTGGTTGTCGCAAAAAAGAGCAGAGAACACACACCTCACAGCCGAAGCTTTTAAGCACGACGAGCTTCGGGCCGATACCGCTGCCGGTGAAGACTCCAGCACCGACAGCCACGTCAGACGCACGCTCGAGTTGTTTCTGCTGCGTTTCCGACAGCGTCGTCGGCGCTGGCGTCGGCGCGGGTGTCGGCGCCTCGGCTTTCGGTGCTTCGGTGACCGGCGCAGTCGAAGACGCCGCCACAGTCGCCGGTGCCGCGGACGGCGGGGCAGTCGTGGACGGGGCAAAGGTGGACGGGGCAAAGGTGGAAGGGGCCTTCGTGGGCGGGGCGGTGGTGGACGGTGCGGTTGTGGACGGCGCATTCGTGGGCGGCGCAGTCGTAGACGGGGCTGCTGTAGGCGGCGCAGGTGTGGGAGGGGCGGTTGTGGGCGGGGAAGCCGTAGGTGGTGATTTTGTGAGAGGGGCCGGTGTCAGCGGAGCTGCGGTGGGGGGCGCAGCTGTAGGTGGGGCCTTCGTGGGCGGGGCTGTTGTGGGCGGGGCGGCGGTGTGTGGGGCTGCTGTGCGCGGTGCGGGTGTAGACGGGGCAGCCGTGGGTGGCGATTTCGTAAGCGGGGCGACTGTAAGCGGAGCACTGGTGTAGGGGGCAGTTGTGGTCGGCGCCTTCGTGAGCGGGGCCACGGTGGACGGCGCAGGTGTGGGTGGAACGCCTGTTGGCGGCGCACGTGTAGGTGGAGCCCTTGTAGGTGGGGCTGTAGTGGGCGGTGCTGGTGTGGTCGGGGCGCTTGTAACTGGAGCGAACGAGGGGGAACTTGTAGCAGGCCAGCCAGCTAAGAAACTCCCTTCGAGAAGAATCCAGTCCTCATCCTGTTGCCCGCGGTAGCAGACACGATACTCGTTGCCGGTCGACAGCCCGGAGAAATCCCCCTCTCTCCATTCGACCCCCCAACGGCTATTTACGAGCGCCCCCGCATCCTCAGAGCACCCGAGTGTCGAATTGCAAGCCAAACTGCAATTCGTGGAATCCCCCTGGACGACTGCTATGCCGCTTTGCAGGGAAGGTTTTGCACCCGAACCCTGGAACAGGGTGACCACTGGGGGGCTTTGGGACACGGTGAACACAGGACTATGGAAATGGCACCCAACCCTCAACAAGTCGACATAGGAAACTCGGTATGATATAATTGATAGTTCAGACCTGATTACAAGGCTATCGACTGTGCTGAAAGGGATTGATACGGTTACTATTTTTTCCGCCGCAGCATAAAACGTCACTTCATTTAAAACCCAGTCGAACTCCCACTCGACGAAATACCAACGCCATATTCTGGGCATCCACGAAGACTTGTAAACTGACCCTGGCACTATGGCTGCTTCGAACCCCTTGTGGCTCATGCGGAACTCTACCGTGTTACCATTGTTTCCGCGCACCCCAATTATGAGGGGTGCGTAACCGTCGATTCGGCCCCAGTAGCTTAGGTCCTGCGGCTTTCCGCCAATAGGTATGCTGTAAAGAACATCCGACGAACGGCCCGTGAGCTGCAGTGACGCCGCACCGTCCTTGACGGCAAATGTTGAGTACTTCAGGTCAGTACTTGGAAGCGCGATCGACGCGTTGTCGAAGCCGTAGACCAGCGGCTGTGCGCAGTCTGCATCGATGTTCACGACCAGCACGGGATTGCCGCCAAGCGGCAGGTACCCGCTTGCAAACATTGACGACCTGAGTACAATCTGGATTTCATAGGCCATGTCCTGCAGCTGATAGCCTGGGTCTGGCCGCAAGTCTCCAATCACCAGGTTTCTGTTCACTACAGCCACGAGAGACGGGTCTAACACGTGCGGTTTCCTGTCGTCCCATCCACCGGGGGCCGGGTAACTCGATGTCATGCTGTCAATGAGGTAGGCCTTATCTTCTTCTGACAGTGCCCAACTGTCATAGAGGAGCGAAACAGTAAGGGACAAGCCTCCAGCTCTGAAGTCTTCGAAGCGCGCTTGTAAGAAGGAACCCGAGATTACATACGGGTCTGCTCCCAGTGGAATAAGCCCCACTCCTGAGTACAGCAGCAGCAACCACATGGTACGCGCCGCTTCCTCCTTTTATACTCCAGGTTCCTCTTCCCACCCACCCTGCGTGTGTTCGCATTGTCATCGCTACGCGCTGACTTGAAAAATGAAGACGGGGGGGGTGCGGTAACTGCAGCAGCTGTTTCACGGGAGTGCGTGCCACCATTCCCCCTGGGGTCTCCCCCGCCCATATATAGGCGGCTTTGCGAAGGCTTTGCAACCGCCTTTGAAGATGTTCTCCTTTTTCTTCCTGTCGGGTATTCGTTTACTTCTGCACCCACGTCGTTGAGTACTACCAGTGGACAGTGCGTTGCTCAGGGTAGTCGAAGGCCTGACAATCACACTCACGCAACAAATTCACTATTTGTGGCTGTGTTGAGGCTGAGAGGGTTGGTGGCAGCCCGGGAGTCGAGTGGTAAGAAGGTAGAAGAAGGGTTGTATATTCACAATGCGGGAGTGGCGGTCTCCGCGCTTGTCCATGTCCAGGATTCACTCGCGAATGCATGAAGTCCGGGAGTGTAGGTGCAGGAATTTAGAATGAAATGTAGAGAAGAAGCAGCGTGCGGACGATCGCATCGTTTGATACCCAAAACGCTCGGGGTGAGGGGTGGGGGTGGGGGATTGCGAGAACGTACTTGGAAGTTATCATACAGGGTCAAAACCTTGTGTCTTTTTGGCGTTTATTGTGGTTTAGAGGTTCGGTGTTTTAGGGTCTCCGGTTGACCATTGAGGCTGTGAGGCGGGTGGTATGTGGGTAGTAGGTATGCTTAAATACGGCTAGCCATGTTTGTAAGTGTTGCGACCGACACCAAGAAGAAATTCGCTTTGAATTTAGTCTTGGGCCCCCACCTTTTTGGTAACAGGGGTTTAGACCCCAAAAGAAATGGCCGCCCATTTTGTCTGGAAAAAAATTGGGTTAAAAAAAAAGAATTGGAACACATACTGCGGTGATTTCTGATGCAAAAAAATACTCGAGGGGCTGCCTTTGTGCTCATTTCGAAGGAGGCTGGAGGGGGAGAAAACAATACACCTACAAAATGGGTCTTTTTTGTTGAACGCTTACGCCCGCCACTAAACCCAGATTCACCTGTGTTTCGTGTGGGCTACAGCACATTTACCTCCTTTGATCTTTTGCAGCTAGCAGCCTCCTCAAGTTTCTTAGAAAGCAGGTGCTTATTTGCCCAATTTTTGTTTGTGCGATTTGACCTGTGCGCGTTCAGGTCAAACCGCTGCCAACGTTCCTTTTTAGCTGTAAGAAGTATGGTGGTTACTGGTTATCGCAAAAAAATCAATCAATTTTTTTCTTGATTACCAAAAACACAAGGTTTTGACCCTGCATGTTATGTGTTCAACACTGCAGACCTATCTGATCCGCGTTTCGGTTCTCTGACCGACGGACACAGCAGGCGGGCCATCACCAGCGTGAAACCCAAGCCTGTAGATGGGACGGCAGTGTGAAGAGAGCTGTGAAGCGTGTTTTTTTTTTTTTTGCAAAGGCGACGGGAAAGACTACGACAGACGCGGAGTTGTTGCATTGTGCGCTCGGTGGGGCTGAGAATCGCTGCGCGCTGCCTTTTCTATGAAGCGGCACCTGAAAGTACTTCCAAATCACGCGGTGGTTGTGCACGTCATCTTTCTAGCACACCTGCCGTACGCCTTCATTGCACTGCTAGTGGCACACCATAGCGTAACAGGAACATAGAACGCAAATAAGCAATACTTCTGGTTTGAGACATGTGGACGCCTGTTATGGCGTCCACACTGTACGACGAAAACGAGGCCACCTACGTGTGTTCAACCGTTGACGGATGTACCATCTACCCGACAACACAAGGACCCGCCGGAGGCAAAAAGGAGGGGATGCTATCCAGTGCAAACGAGTTTTTTTTTCTTTGCTGTGCGCCTGCATCCCGAACGGATGCGGGTACAACACGTGGTCCCTCCTTTGGATTCGCACCTGGCGGGTGCTTTCGCTTGAAACTAAAGTCTCCGGGTGACCTTCGTCGAGACCGACTGCGGTGAGGGTGTCGAGGAGTTGGACGAGTTGGGACGGAAGCAGAAGAAGGGGTTGTACTGAAAAGGAGTTGAATGTAGACAAGCTCTCTCCGATCAGAGCAAAAAGTACACGTGATTCGTAGTGTAATATTGCAATTCAAACTGATACCGTGATTTGTAAGGGGGGAAATCTTAGGTCAGGAGCTAGCTGCCAATTCCTCCCCTGCAGGATTCGTACCTTCAGCAGAAAAAGACACGCGCTTCATTTTGCTTGTGCGTGCCGGGTGATCGGTTTCGCTTGTAATTGCCCTGTGTCAGTTTCAGGTAAGAAAATTTCGACCAACCACGAGAACACGCTGCCTACGTCTTTGAAGCCTAATACATTGAAGGGCAACCCGCCAGATTGTTAGTGCGAGGGGGGCATACTTCGACTTTTTATGACGATGATACAGACGGAATGAAAACGGTAGTTCAATAAAACGATCATTCTCCAGAGTGAAATATCATCGTTTTTTATATATCGTTTAAAAAAAAACGATCGTTTAGGGAGGTCACATTTTTACCTTACCGGGAAAAATCCCCGGTGGTGTCGGCCATTTTGCAAAAGGTCGAAGCCCCCCCCCCCCCCCCCCTCGATCTACAAACAACCACTTACGAGCTTGTCAACCCCACCGATTTTCTATCTTCTTTCCCCCTCCCCCTTTTCGACGTTGATGTTGACTAACGGTTAGGTCGGACCCTTCCCCGGTGAACATCCCATGAAAGTAACAGTGTTGACTTAGACCGATACGGGCTACATGGCAACCCCTGCTCAACATGTATGCACGTGGGGGGCCCAGGGCCACATTCATTGCGAATGTGTTCGTGGTGTCGGTCGCAGAAGTCTTTTGTTTTGGCTAGCCAAAGAGAGAAAAAGAGCGAAAGAGTACGTACAGTAGTGAGTAGAGAAGAGAACGAGTGTAAAAGAAAGGAGGTAGCACGGACTACCAGGCCAGCGGAGACCACCGCAAAAAGAAATTTTCTTTCCCCTACTTCATCCCACAAAACCATCACCAACAACAACGACCCCCCCCCCCCCCCCCACCGGGCGGTTTTTTTTCCACCGCATTCTGAGGTGTCCCCATAAATGGTACAGTGTTTCCACCGCATTTTGAGGTGTCCCCATCAATGGTAAGGTGTTTCCACTACGTTTTGAGGAATTTGCTGTGGGATCGTTGCTCACGTAGCACGCATGAAAGGAAGGGAAACTCGTTCAATGGTCGTTCGCGAATCCACTGAATACATGGTAACTTGCGAGATGGAAAAAATCCAACGGATAGCTAGGAGAAACAACCCACTACCTGTGTTGTTCGTACGTGCACTTCCGCACCTCCTCTGTACACAAATTCCCTCAGTGGGGTGCTGCAAGTGTCCCCATCAAGGGTAAAGTGTTTCCACCGCATTTTGAGGTGTCCCCATCAGGGGTAAAGTGTTTCCACAGCATTTTGAGGTGTCCCCATCAAGGGTAAAGTGTTTCCACCGCATTTTGAGGTGTCCCCATCAAGGGTAAATTGTTTCCACCGCATTTTGAGGTGTCCCCATCAAGGGTAAAGTGTTTCCACCGCATTTTGAGGTGTCCCCATCAAGGGTAAAGTGTTTCCACCGCATTTTGAGGTGTCCCCATCAAGGGTAAAGTGTTTCCACCGCATTTTGAGGTGTCCCCATCAAGGGTAAAGTGTTTCCACAGCATTTTGAGGTGTCCCCATCAAGGGTAAAGTGTTTCCACCGCATTTTGAGGTGTCCCCATCAAGGGTAAAGTGTTTCCACCGCATTTTGAGGTGTCCCCATCAAGGGTAAAGTGTTTCCACCGCATTTTGAGGTGTCCCCGTCAAGGGTAAATTGTTTCCACCGCATTTTGAGGTGTCCCCATCAAGGGTAAAGTGTTTCCACCGCATTTTGAGGTGTCCCCATCAAGGGTAAGGTGTTTCCACCACGTTTTGAGGTGTCCCCATCAAGGGTAAATTGTTTCCACCGCATTTTGAGGTGTCCCCATCAAGGGTAAAGTGTTTCCACAGCATTTTGAGGTGTCCCCATCAATGGTAAAGTGTTTCCACCGCATTTTGAGGTGACCCCATCAAGGGAAAAGTGTTTCCACCGCATTTTGAGGTGTCCCCATCAAGGGTAAAGTGTTTCCACCGCATTTTGAGGTGTCCCCATCAAGGGTAAAGTGTTTCCACCGCATTTTGAGGTGTCCCCATCAAGGGTAAAGTGTTTCCACCGCATTTTGAGGTGTCCCCATCAAGGGTAAATTGTTTCCACCGCATTTTGAGGTGTCCCCATCAAGGGTAAAGTGTTTCCACCGCATTTTGAGGTGTCCCCATCAAGGGTAAAGTGTTTCCACCGCATTTTGAGGTGTCCCCATCAAGGGTAAAGTGTTGCCACCGCATTTTGAGGTGTCCCCATCAATGGTAAAGTGTTTCCACCGCATTTTGAGGTGTCCCCATCAAGGGTAAAGTGTTTCCACCGCATTTTGAGGTGTCCCCATCAAGGGTAAAGTGTTTCCACAGCATTTTGAGGTGTCCCCATCAAGGGTAAATTGTTTCCACCGCATTTTGAGGTGTCCCCATCAAGGGTAAAGTGTTTCCACCGCATTTTGAGGTGTCCCCATCAAGGGTAAAGTGTTTCCACAGCATTTTGAGGTGTCCCCATCAAGGGTAAAGTGTTTCCACCGCATTTTGAGGTGTCCCCATCAAGGGTAAAGTGTTTCCACAGCATTTTGAGGTGTCCCCATCAAGGGTAAAGTGTTTCCACCGCATTTTGAGGTGTCCCCATCAAGGGTAAAGTGTTTCCACCGCATTTTGAGGTGTCCCCATCAAGGGTAAAGTGTTTCCACCGCATTTTGAGGTGTCCCCATCAAGGGTAAAGTGTTTCCACAGCATTTTGAGGTGTCCCCATCAAGGGTAAAGTGTTTCCACCGCATTTTGAGGTGTCCCCATCAAGGGTAAAGTGTTTCCACAGCATTTTGAGGTGTCCCCATCAAGGGTAAAGTGTTTCCACTACGTTTTGAGGTGTCCCCATCAAGGGTAAGGTGTTTCCACCGCATTTTGAGGTGTCCCCATCAAGGGTAAAGTGTT
>JAPJBO010000877.1:0-95196 GCA_030068145.1 Diplonema papillatum
CCCGTACGCGTGTACCGCCCCTCTCTCTTCACTTTCTCGGTGTATTCCACTCAACGGCAGCCATCGCGTCCCGTGGCCCGCAGGTCAAGCCTAGCGATCGGGGGATGGATCAATGGACCGAAACCGGAGGAGAGGAAGGGAGCGTGCTACTAGTTACTATCCCGAACAGAACCGTTCTGCGGAAACATCACACGAATGTTCTCCCCCCGCACACACCCGGACGGCATAGCAATCTCGTTCGTCTGGCATTCACAGCTGCCGAATACCTGACGCCAACGAATGCAAGGGCAAGTGTAGTCAACGCTGCCATGCCATCCGCCGATAAGCTGAGGTTGTGTGGCACGCATGGGTCTCCCGCCTGAGTCGGTGACTGCAGTAAACGCTTGGTAAACGCGTTTACTCAGCGTTTACTCCAAAATGAGTAAACGTAAACGTTTATAACCGGTAAACGTTTACCGTTTACTGCAATCACTGGCCTAAGTTGGGGGTTTGCTTGCACGTAGGCGTCCCCACACAGCCCCGGAGAAGGAAGGTACTGCGAAGCTACTCAACGGCACCACGACGGCCAATCGTCCCCGGTGTTGCACGGATCTCACGGGACCATGAAGAGGTAGAGGGTCGACTTGCGTCGATGATGACCATAAAAGGTTACCTTTTTTTGGCGAGGGAAGAAAAGAAGGGCTACTTTTCGGCATATTCCGCAGCTCCGAGAGAGTAAAGAAACGCAAACCACCAAAAAACAATGCCGGAAGGCACAAGTTGGCAAAAATGGCCAAAAATGACCAAAACCTGGAAAAATCGGCAAAACCCGAAAAATTCCGAAATTTGCTCAAAATTTGCCAAGTGCATTTCCCTGACAAAAGTCGAGGAAATCAATTTCCGACGGGGACTAGTCCCCGTTGGGCACATTGCCCACGGGGACTAGTCCGCAAAGGCACCTTACTCAATTTTTATTTGTTAGACACAAAAGTCGACGCACCAGGACAGGACACAGAATCCCGGTGGGAGGAGGGGAATCAGGGAGACACGGGTTGCCTGTTCGGTAGTCATGGCGGACGCCGCGGTCCGCTCAACTCTTCGGCGGAAGCTGCGAGCATGGCAGTATGAGTGCCACACGATAGAGTCGCAACCGCTCACGCACACGTTCCACGTCCTCTGGGAGGGGAGCACCAACTGGTGCCTCACGCAGCGGACGTCCAGGCCGTCGAAGAACAGGGAAGACTTTCGGCTGCGCCAGTTCCCCGACACCATCGTCTGGGAGAGTAACATTCCGAAGGGGTGGTATCACTACGAGGAAGAGCGGGACGACGGGCCGAACGGATCTTGCAGGGTCGGCAACGTGAAGAAGGAGAAAGTCGACACGAAGAAGATCGACGCCGCATTCACGGCGGGCAAGACAGACGACCAAATCGTGGCCGTGTATCTGGCAAAAGCCGCCGAAGGCACACAGGAGGTGACCCGCATCGAGTACATGACCACGACATCTCTCCGCGACTTCCTCTTCTCTCGCAACCGAGGCAAGGGCACCTGCCTCGTGCAGCAATGGGTTGAGCCTCAAAATCAGCATCACAACGACGTCATTCAAGCCGTGTGGACGTCGAGCCTTAAGTGCCTTGTTGAACGCCGCCGGGTATGCAAACTCACATCGGCGACAGCACCAATCTTACACGCTACTAAAAGCACAGATACCGTCAGGGTTCTTCTGAGTTAAATTCCAGTTAGACTGGCCGGACTTTTGAAGATCTGCCCCGGGGTCTGGGTCAAAAACACTTCAGTAGCAGTATTTTTTTTCTGGCTGATGAAAGACGCATTTCAAAGATTTGTGTCGGATGTTTCCAACAACGGCCGCTTTCGGTTGAATTCGACTACGTATACACTCCGTGAAAAACCTCGCATTGAACGACGCACACACGCGCCATTTGACCGCAAGTGGTTAATCTTCTAGGATTGTATACGACAAGAACAACGGGTACTATACCGTCGACCCCGAACGCTTTGTTCGTCCTCAAGTGGTTAGTCTTCTAGGGTTGTATAGGACAAGAACAACGGGTACTATATCGTCGACCGCGAACGCTCTGCTCGTCCTCAAGTGGTTAATCTTCTAGGATTGTATACGACAAGAACAACGGGTACTATATCGTCAACCGCGAACGCTTTGTTCGTCCTCAAGTGGTTAATCTTCGAGGATTGTATACGACAAGAACAACGGGTACTTTATTGTCGACACATTGCGAACGCTTTACACACAACACGCGCAGAACAAAAGCTATCTGAGAGACTCGAGCGTTCCGATCCAGGACCGGGCGGTGACGTTCGACGGGCCGCCGCACTTGTCAGAGTGGGTCAACGTCAGCGGGAAGCTGCGTGAGCAGGTGTGCGCCGCCTGCGGAAGCATCGCGGACCACTTCAAGGAGAACACCGTGCAAGGCCCGCGGCAGGCCCCGCGGCACTTCATCGCGCGCATGGTCGTGCAGTTCAAGATAGACGCGCGCTGCCGGCTGATCCTCCTCCACGTGCTGGGCGCTCGCGTCGCGGTCGCGGGCAAGCGCAACAAAATGTTCGTGGCCCTCAACCTCTCCCCGGCCTACCGGCACTGCAGCGCCGCCGACACCTGTGCCGTCGCCGGCTCCGCGTACCACGGGGGCGCGGGCCACGAACGGGAGGTCGAACCTTGCCGGAAAAAGGACGACGCCCCTCGGTTTCCGGACAACCGCGAAGAAGAAGACGAAGGGGGCAAAGAAGCCCGGGAAGGCCCGCCCTACGAGGACGACCACCTCGCGTTGTGGCCGACGGGCCGCGTGAAGCCGCCGGTGGACGCGGTCGCACCGCCGGACGAACCGAACGAGGTGACGCACCTGCAGAGCGACCGGGAAAAACTGGCGAGTCCCGTTGGGGGGATCCGCCCCGCGAGGAGGTCGGTTCGGCTGCACCCCATGGGTAGCATTGTGCTCGGCACCGTCAAGCAGCGCTCGTGCCTTGACAACCCCAGGTGTACCTCGCCGGTGCACAGGCAGCACTCTGCCCCTAGTAAGGTAGACCCGGTGCCCCGGCGGAAGCTGGAGCCGCGGGCCGGCCCCGCGCTCGCCCGCCTTGACCTGAGCGGGCTCGGCGGGAAGGCGGCCGCGGCGCGGCCGCCGAAGAAGGTCCCGAGCCTTCCCGTCGCGCACGTCGTCGGCCACGAGCGGGCGCACTCGAACCGGGAGATCGCGCCGTCGGTCGTCAAGAAGCTGTTCCGCATGGTCGCCGAGGCCGGCCCGAACCCGGGAGTCTCCGAGGCGCGGCTGCTGCGCAAGGAGTACCTGTCCTCCTTCGCTTCCGCAGAGCTCCTCGACACCGAAAAAGCCGAGCTCGTATGCCTGACGCTGCGCCGGTACCTCAAGGACGAGGGCACCCGCGTGGACGTGAATCCCGTCGAAGACAAGGGAAACGGAAACGCGTTCGCGGACGACTGCGACGGGTCTGACCCAGGGGAGAACCCGCTGGGGAGGTGGGCGGCGGTGAGCCGGTTGGTGCGCTGCGGCTTCGCCGCCAACAAGGTCGCGTCCGTCGACCTGCTGCGGGAGCTAGGCGACGTGGTCTACCGCTTGGAGTCGCACCGGATCATCCGGTCGCAGGCGACGTTCACGTTCTCCGTACCAGACCCGCCAGCCTTGCTCCTACCCCACCTCGAGGCGTTTCTCCTCGCGGTGAACGCCACGGGCACGCCCCCCGGCCACCCGCCGCACCCCCGGCTCGCCCACGGCTTCGAAATCGCGCTGGGCGACATCCCGTCCATGCGGCCCGCCGCCCAGGCCTTGGCCGCCGCGAAGGACGGCATCGACCGGCTCCTCCGCGTCCTGCAAAAAACAGCGTCTCGGAAGCCCGGCGGCGTCGTCCCCCTCCTCATCTCGGCCCTCAGCTCCCTTGGCAGGCGCTCGAAAGCCGACCTCCGAGTGTCCCCCCGGCGATATCACCGCCCGAGCGACGTCCCCATCCCTCCCAGCCTCCGGCCCAACCACAACGCCGAGGCCGCCAAGGCAACGCCGTTCCACCTGGGTGACCCGTTCGTGATCAGCGCGGAGTCGTTCACCTTCGACCCGCGCTGCAGATCCGCCGAAGAACCGCAGAACACCCCCCAAAGCGGCGCAACCAATATTCCCACCCAACCGAGCCGCGCAGCGTACGGGCCCGGTGTGCTTCGCAGGGGGTCGTTGCCCACGCAATCCGAAGTTACGGGCTCCGAAAACGGCGATGTTCCGCCCGGAGATCGCGAAGTCGAAGCCGGCGCGGGGGCACCATCGTTCGGCGCGCATGCCCCGCTTGCAACCAGCGCCGACGCGTCGGTCGTCAGCTTTGACGGGCACGATCCCCGATGCGAACCTTCCGAAAACCTTCCGAAAAGCGACGGGAACCGCCGATCAACCGTCCCGCGAAAAGTATCCCTCCCCACCGATCCGAGTGGGGCGAGGTACACTCCGGGAGTGCTTCGCAGGGGGCCGTTTGCCGTGGAATCGGAGGATGCGGACACGGGAAACGGCGATGTTCCAAGCCCGCCTACCTTGCCCGGAGATAGCGAGGTCGAAGCTGGCGCGGGTGCACCACCGCTTGGCACGCATGCGTCACTTGCAACCAGCGCCGATGCGTCGGTCGTCAGCTTTGAAGGACACGATCAACCTGCCGAAAACCTTTCGAAAAGCGAGTGGGACCGCCGACCAAGCGTCCCGCGAAAGGTTTCCTTCCCCACCGATCCGAGTGAGGAGGGGTACACTCCAGGAGTGCTTCGCAGGGGGCCTGCACGGCAACCGGTGGCTGCGGATACCGGAAGCGGCGATGTTTCAACCCCGCCTACCTTGCCCGGGGATCGTGAAGTCGAAGCTGGCGCGGAAGCACCATCATTTGACACGCGTGCTCCGCTTGCAACCAGCGCCGACGCGTCGGTCGTCAGCTTTGACGGACACGATCAACCTGCCGAAAACCTTTCGAAAAGCGGGTGGGACCGCCGACCAAGCGTCTCGCGAAGGGTTTCCTTCCCCACCGACCCGAGTGAGGTGGCGTACACTCCGGGAGTGCTTCGCAGGGGACCATTTGCCGTGCACCCGGATGCTGCGGATACCGGAAACGGCGATGTTCCAACCCCGTCTACTTTGCCCGGAGATCGCGAAGGCGAAGCTGGCACGGGAGCACCATCGTTTGGCACGCGTGCCTCGCTTGCAGCCAACGCCGACGCGTCGGTCGTTAGCTTTGACGGGCACGATACCCGGCGCGAACCCGCCGAGAAGTGTTCGGAAAGCGACCGGAACCACCGACCGACGGCTCCGCGAGAAGGTTCCCTCCCCCCCACCGATCCGAGCGGGGCGAGGCACACGCCGGGAGTGCTTCGCAGGGGATCGACCGCCGAGGAGAACGCCGCAGACCACGAAACGCCGCCCAGTCCTGATCGGCGCGGCAGCGCAGCTTCGCGGCTTTCCGGCGCGTCGCCCGAGCCCGAAGATACGCAGGAAGCACCCCCGCAAGAAGCACCCCCTCAGGAAGCGCCCCCGCAGCAAGCACCCCCGCTCGACCAGTGGGGAAGAGGTGGCCGGCAGCCAAGGGCTGGCCGACGGCTTTCCGCCTCCACCGAAGCGGATCGAACCGTGTACGCACCCGGGGCGCTTCGCCGGGGGTCGCTGGCCTCGATGCTTCCGGGCGGAATGAACCCCGGAGGCGCTTGTCCACCGGCGGAAGACGCAGGCAGGCCCAGCGCTTCCCGCCGCGGCTCGTTTCCGCGGGGCCGGGTGGGCGGGCAAGAGCCGAGCCCGCCGCCTGCCAGCGCGCAGGCGCGGCCCGGTGAAGTGCCCGCCGCCTCCTCTACCGTGACACCGGATACGTCCGGTGTGGATGATGCACCGCACGATTCAAAGCGCGTGGCCGAGCTTGGGGTGGAGCAGTCAGCGGCGGGTCTCCACCGAGAAGGCTCGCGCCGAGAGGCGGGTTGCGCTACGGGTGGACCCGAGCAGACAGGCGCCTCCCCGGGTCAGTCGGAGCTCACTGCAGCGGAGCACGTGGCTGCATCATCAGTTGGGACTGACGAACACCACTCGTCGCGTCAACAAGCAGACCCGCAAGCAGCGCCGGCAGACGTGGCGTGCGACGGCACTGCTCCTGCAGTGATCGCGGGAGGAAACGCTGGTTTGGGCGCAGGTTCTGCGGTCGACGCTGGCGGAGAAGCCGTCGGCGCGGCGCCGACGGAAACCGAGTCCGCGCGCCCAGCGGACGACGGCGGGTACCGCCCCGCAGCCTTCCGCCGGTCCTCCGTCGGAAGCGCTGCCGAAGCCGAAGACGGCGGGTACCGGCCCGCCGCCTTGCGAAGGCCCGCCGTGCAACGGCGCGCGGAGCCGGCGGCGTCCGACTACCGTCCTGCGCACCTCCGGAAAACGTCCCTCGCGAGCTCGGTGCCCGTCGACGACCCGCCCGCGGCTTCTGCGCCCGCAGGGCCGGCCGCGCCGCGGTCCGAGGGCCACCGCAGTGGGCAGCAACGGAGCGCCGCCCGAACCCGCGAGCCCGGCGCGGCAGCAGGCGCGGAATCGGCGGCGGACGGGAGGTCGGAACGAGTGGCTCAGGCACGCGGCCCGCCGGAGGCATCGGCCACGCAGCCGCCGGTTGCCGCGGTTAACGGTTCCAGCCGGGCAACGCCTGGCGTCGCCCAGCCGCTTTCGTCGGAACCCCCGCCAGCTTGCGACCTGCCAACCGGCGTGGAAGAATGCCCAAAACCAGACCACGGCGAACCCGTTGTTGACTGCACCGTCTCAGTAGGAGAAGGCTTGCTGCAACAGGGCGATGCGAGCGCAACGCATGCCGAACCGGATGCACTGGATCAAGGTCTAGTGGGAAACGCCGGAGGTGTGGGACCTATGGAGCGAGTGGCAAGCCAAGGGAAATCCAACCCCCGTCGCCTGTCGCGTGAAGCGAGAGGCAGCGACGAAGCTGCGTCGGAAACTGTTGCCGCCAGGCCGCCCCTGGACGACTCCGACGACGAGTATTCTGACGGCTTCTCGGACGGAAGCCACGGGGACCATGACCCGGCCGATCCCACCGCACTGCCAGATGATTACTCGAGCGATACTCCAGCCTAGCTGCTCGGTGTGCGATCGACGACGCACGCAGCCGGATATTCCGGGATGGGACAACAGCTGCTCTGCAGACCCCGTGCCGAGTGAAGCCTGTCCCCGTTCCGTTCTACGCTGTGGTCAAGGTCAGACGAAACTCAGCACAAATACCAGACTGAGTTGCACGACCAAGGCGGTCGTTTCCGCCCCGTTTTTTGACAGCGTCCTGTATTGCAATCCATCGGTATATACTTGCGCAACGACTCCCGCGAGTTCTTACCTGCCTGCGGCGGTAACTCGATTGGCGACGTCCGGAGAGTTCCGGCTTCAGCAACCACTGCAAACCATTACACAAGGCAAGTGTCTGCCTTGCAGTTTGAGTTCTGCCTTCGTGATTGCTTCCCCGCGCAATAGCCCCCAACAATCTCCTTTCCGCATCTCCAGAAAACGATGTGGGGGCTGGATTTCCCGACTGATCACTCAAACCTGACCAGCAGTTTGCGTGCCAGGGTGGTATTGACAAGATGCCTCCCGTCAGGTGGTTGCGCAAACAAACATAAACGGGTCACCGCTGTTGGCGGCCAACTTCAGTTTCCGCTGCTCCTCGAAGCGAGTGGACAAGGCAGATCGTGTGCTGCGAGGTCCGGAACGTCGCCTGGAATCGGGTATCCAGGGAAGGATGAGATTTCCCGAACGTCTCGACGAGTTGGGATGTTATGGGGGCACATTTCCGCTGCTCCTCTTCATTGCAGCACGCTTTGCATTTGCCGGGAAACAGCACTTGCTCAACACAAGCAGAGGCGAATACGGTGCGAAAGCCTTCCGGCTTCTCGGTATTCGTATTCGCGTATGGTCTCTCAGTCGTCTGTTGTCCCGCCCTCCTCTTTTTGCTTTCGCCTTTCGCCTTACAAAAAAAGCTGTGAAATTATCGGCATCTCAAAAGCTTGGCCAAGCACGGATCTATGTTGATGCTTCTGACTGGAGTGAGGACTGAGGTTGTGTGCAAAGTGACTATTTGGTGGCCCTGCCAAGCTGTTGCGTTTCGGGCGTCTTGTTCTGTAGTAGCGTCTGTAATAGCGTCGATTGACGTCATTTTGAACCAGAGGAATTTTCGCACAATTCGGGCGAAGCAGTCCAGGCGACAGTGTGGGCCTTCTCTACGAGCAATCTCCGTCGTCGCGCCCTTCCAAGATCCAGGATCTCAGATGCCCACAACGTGCGCCAGGAGGCGGGTGCGGGATAACGGGGTGGGCTATCCTGCAGTAAAAAGCAAAAAAAACGTTCTTTTTCCGTCTACGAAATGGGTAAGCATGACCCGGACAGCCACGTTTGGAACGCGCTCGCCGTCGTTCTCGTCTGCGCCATTATCGGCGTGATCTGGCTGAAGCTGATGGGCATGATGTGCAACGTCAACCTTGACAAGGACCCGATGATTCGCCGCCACAACCGGAAGTACCAAAAGGTTGACTGAACCCCGCGGAGGCAGCTGTCGCGCAGCCTACAGCTGGGCGAGGCGGATCTGTGCTTCGCCCTATTCGTCGGGCATCTCGTGCAACGACAACAAGGACCTGACGGCTCAGCTCACCCCAATCCAACCGGAGAACTCTCAGCGTGCTTGTAGTGTAGCCGACGCGACAACACTTCGGGCACCATCAACCTTGATGCTGATCGGAAGAGTGCCTAAAGCAACCTCTGCGTGGTCTGGGCCGTGGTTGGAGTGAGTTTCCGTACTTTTGTAGCCGGCAGAGCACAGCGGGCACCATGTGCATCATCAACCTCGACAACCTCTCGCGCGGTCTTGCCGTGGTTGGAGTGAGGCTCCTTTACTTTAGTAGCCAATCTGAGGGGCACATGGAGCATCATGCTAGACAATGGCGCAAGGCTCTATATCTGCGCGCCTAGAACATTCTTGAATGAGGGCCGACCAGGTCACCACACCAACATTAACCTCTACAAGGTGACTCTCCCGGATGCAACCTCTGTACGGGCACACCGTGGTTGTGACAGCGTTCGGCCCAAGCATTGCGCCCCCGTTCGTGAGGGTTGCAGAAGAGAAGCATCTCCTTCTCCGCGTGACGTGGAAACTTGCCAGACGTGCGTAAAAGTACAGGGGCGGTATATTACGTTAAATGACTGATCGTCAGAGACGCTGGTCGTGGGAGAAGCGCAGGTCTTGGATCGAAGACCCGAGTACCATGTGTCGGGGTGCATACCCCTCGTTTCTTGCCGCTGGTTGAACGCTTACGCCCGCCACTAAATCCAGATTTACCTGTGTTTCGTGTGGGCTACAGCAAAATTACCTCCTTTGATCTATCGCAACTGGCAGTCTCCTCAAGCATTCCCTACAAAGCAGGTGCTTATACAAAAATCAATCTGTACGCGCGCACAGGACAGCACCCCGCGAGTTTTTATTTGCCGCACCCGTAGGGAAGGTGTAAAAAACATTTTGGTAAACATTGTTTACCGACCCCCCCCCCCCCCTCTTGGCCGCACGGCATAGTTTGCCGCGCACGGCACGGTTTTTCACCTGACCCACTGGTACTACCAGGTAGACTGAGATAGAGCGCGCCGCAGGCGCGAAATTTTTTTTGAGGCGTTTTGGGCTCAGAAAGACCAAAAGGAGCACAGGAAAGTACATCACACTGGTGCAAAAAAGAAGAAGGAAGACAGGATTCAGAGGTTGTCCCACTTCAAAAACAAGGTTTTAGAAATTGTCCCACTTCGAAAACCAACTTTTAGAGGTTGTCCCACCTCGAAAACAGGCTTTTAGAGGTTGTCCCACCTCGAAAGCAAGCTTTTAGAGGTTGTCCCACTTCGAAAACAAACGTTTAGAGGTTGTCCCACCTCGAAAACAGGCTTTTAGAGGTTGTCCCACCTCGAAAACAAGCTTTTAGAGGTTGTCCCACCTCGAAAACAAACTTTTAGAGGTTGTCCCACCTCGAAAACAAACTTTTAGAGGTTGTCCCACCTCGAAAACAAGCTTTTAGAGGTTGTCCCACCTCGAAAACAAACTTTTAGAGGTTGTCCCACCTCGAAAACAGGCTTTTAGAGGTTGTCCCACTTCGAAAACAAGCTTTTAGAGGTTGTCCCACTTCGAAAACAAGCTTTTAGAGGTTGTCCCACTTCGAAAACAAGCTTTTAGAGGTTGTCCCACTTCGAAAACAAGCTTTTAGAGGTTGTCCCACCTCGAAAACAAGCTTTTAGAGGTTGTCCCACTTCGAAAACAAGCTTTTAGAGGTTGTCCCACTTCGAAAACAAGCTTTTAGAGGTTGTCCCACTTCGAAAACAAGCTTTTAGAGGTTGTCCCACTTCGAAAACAAGCTTTTAGAGGTTGTCCCACTTCGAAAACAAGCTTTTAGAGGTTGTCCCACCTCGAAAACAAGCTTTTAGAGGTTGTCCCACTTCGAAAACAAACTTTTAGAGGTTGTCCCACCTCGAAAACAAGCTTTTAGAGGTTGTCCCACTTCGAAAACAAACTTTTAGAGGTTGTCCCACTTCAAAAACAAACTTTTAGAGGTTGTCCCACTTCGAAAACAGGCTTTTAGAGGTTGTCCCACCTCGAAAACAAGCTTTTAGAGGTTGTCCCACTTCGAAAACAAACTTTTAGAGGTTGTCCCACCACGAAAACAAGCTTTTAGAGGTTGTCCCACTTCGAAAACAGGCTTTTAGAGGTTGTCCCACCTCGAAAACAAGCTTTTAGAGGTTGTCCCACCTCGAAAGCAAGCTTTTAGAGGTTGTCCCACTTCGAAAACAAGCTTTTAGAGGTTGTCCCACTTCGAAAACAAGCTTTTAGAGGTTGTCCCACTTCGAAAACAAGCTTTTAGAGGTTGTCCCACTTCGAAAACAAACTTTTAGAGGTTGTCCCACCTCGAAAACAAGCTTTTAGAGGTTGTCCCACTTCGAAAACAAGCTTTTAGAGGTTGTCCCACTTCGAAAACAAACTTTTAGAGGTTGTCCCACCTCGAAAACAAGCTTTTAGAGGTTGTCCCACTTCGAAAACAAACTTTTAGAGGTTGTCCCACCTCGAAAACAAGCTTTTAGAGGTTGTCCCACTTCGAAAACAAACTTTTAGAGGTTGTCCCACCTCGAAAACAAGCTTTTAGAGGTTGTCCCACTTCGAAAACAAACTTTTAGAGGTTGTCCCACTTCAAAAACAAACTTTTAGAGGTTGTCCCACTTCGAAAACAGGCTTTTAGAGGTTGTCCCACCTCGAAAACAAGCTTTTAGAGGTTGTCCCACTTCGAAAACAAACTTTTAGAGGTTGTCCCACCACGAAAACAAGCTTTTAGAGGTTGTCCCACTTCGAAAACAGGCTTTTAGAGGTTGTCCCACTTCGAAAACAAGCTTTTAGAGGTTGTCCCACCTCGAAAAAAAGCTTTTAGAGGTTGTCCCACCTCGAAAGCAAGCTTTTAGAGGTTGTCCCACTTCGAAAACAAACTTTTAGAGGTTGTCCCACCTCGAAAACAAGCTTTTAGAGGTTGTCCCACTTCGAAAACAAACTTTTAGAGGTTGTCCCACTTCAAAAACAAACTTTTAGAGGTTGTCCCACTTCGAAAACAGGCTTTTAGAGGTTGTCCCACTTCGAAAACAAACTTTTAGAGGTTGTCCCACTTCAAAAACAAACTTTTAGAGGTTGTCCCACTTCGAAAACAGGCTTTTAGAGGTTGTCCCACCTCGAAAACAAGCTTTTAGAGGTTGTCCCACTTCGAAAACAAACTTTTAGAGGTTGTCCCACCACGAAAACAAGCTTTTAGAGGTTGTCCCACTTCGAAAACAGGCTTTTAGAGGTTGTCCCACCTCGAAAACAAGCTTTTAGAGGTTGTCCCACTTCGAAAACAAACTTTTAGAGGTTGTCCCACCACGAAAACAAGCTTTTAGAGGTTGTCCCACCTCGAAAACAAGCTTTTAGAGGTTGTCCCACTTCGAAAACAAGCTTTTAGAGGTTGTCCCACTTCGAAAACAAGCTTTTAGAGGTTGTCCCACTTCGAAAACAAGCTTTTAGAGGTTGTCCCACTTCGAAAACAAACTTTTAGAGGTTGTCCCACCTCGAAAACAAGCTTTTAGAGGTTGTCCCACTTCGAAAACAAACTTTTAGAGGTTGTCCCACCTCGAAAACAAGCTTTTAGAGGTTGTCCCACTTCGAAAACAAACTTTTAGAGGTTGTCCCACCTCGAAAACAAGCTTTTAGAGGTTGTCCCACTTCGAAAACAAACTTTTAGAGGTTGTCCCACTTCGAAAACAAACTTTTAGAGGTTGTCCCACTTCGAAAACAGCTTTTAGAGGTTGTCCCACCTCGAAAACAAGCTTTTAGAGGTTGTCCCACTTCGAAAACAAACTTTTAGAGGTTGTCCCACCTCGAAAACAAGCTTTTAGAGGTTGTCCCACTTCGAAAACAAACTTTTAGAGGTTGTCCCACCTCGAAAACAAGCTTTTAGAGGTTGTCCCACTTCGAAAACAAACTTTTAGAGGTTGTCCCACCTCGAAAACAAGCTTTTAGAGGTTGTCCCACTTCGAAAACAAACTTTTAGAGGTTGTCCCACTTCAAAAACAAACTTTTAGAGGTTGTCCCACTTCGAAAACAGGCTTTTAGAGGTTGTCCCACCTCGAAAACAAGCTTTTAGAGGTTGTCCCACTTCGAAAACAAACTTTTAGAGGTTGTCCCACCACGAAAACAAGCTTTTAGAGGTTGTCCCACTTCGAAAACAGGCTTTTAGAGGTTGTCCCACTTCGAAAACAAGCTTTTAGAGGTTGTCCCACCTCGAAAAAAAGCTTTTAGAGGTTGTCCCACCTCGAAAGCAAGCTTTTAGAGGTTGTCCCACTTCGAAAACAAGCTTTTAGAGGTTGTCCCACTTCGAAAACAAACTTTTAGAGGTTGTCCCACTTCGAAAACAAGCTTTTAGAGGTTGTCCCACTTCGAAAACAAACTTTTAGAGGTTGTCCCACTTCAAAAACAAACTTTTAGAGGTTGTCCCACTTCGAAAACAGGCTTTTAGAGGTTGTCCCACCTCGAAAACAAGCTTTTAGAGGTTGTCCCACTTCGAAAACAAACTTTTAGAGGTTGTCCCACCACGAAAACAAGCTTTTAGAGGTTGTCCCACTTCGAAAACAGGCTTTTAGAGGTTGTCCCACCTCGAAAACAAGCTTTTAGAGGTTGTCCCACTTCGAAAACAAACTTTTAGAGGTTGTCCCACCACGAAAACAAGCTTTTAGAGGTTGTCCCACCTCGAAAGCAAGCTTTTAGAGGTTGTCCCACTTCGAAAACAAGCTTTTAGAGGTTGTCCCACTTCGAAAACAAGCTTTTAGAGGTTGTCCCACTTCGAAAACAAGCTTTTAGAGGTTGTCCCACTTCGAAAACAAACTTTTAGAGGTTGTCCCACCTCGAAAACAAGCTTTTAGAGGTTGTCCCACTTCGAAAACAAACTTTTAGAGGTTGTCCCACCTCGAAAACAAGCTTTTAGAGGTTGTCCCACTTCGAAAACAAACTTTTAGAGGTTGTCCCACCTCGAAAACAAGCTTTTAGAGGTTGTCCCACTTCGAAAACAAACTTTTAGAGGTTGTCCCACTTCGAAAACAAACTTTTAGAGGTTGTCCCACTTCGAAAACAGGCTTTTAGAGGTTGTCCCACCTCGAAAACAAGCTTTTAGAGGTTGTCCCACTTCGAAAACAAACTTTTAGAGGTTGTCCCACCACGAAAACAAGCTTTTAGAGGTTGTCCCACTTCGAAAACAGGCTTTTAGAGGTTGTCCCACTTCGAAAACAAGCTTTTAGAGGTTGTCCCACCTCGAAAAAAAGCTTTTAGAGGTTGTCCCACCTCGAAAGCAAGCTTTTAGAGGTTGTCCCACTTCGAAAACAAGCTTTTAGAGGTTGTCCCACTTCGAAAACAAACTTTTAGAGGTTGTCCCACCTCGAAAACAAGCTTTTAGAGGTTGTCCCACTTCAAAAACAAACTTTTAGAGGTTGTCCCACTTCGAAAACAGGCTTTTAGAGGTTGTCCCACCTCGAAAACAAACTTTCAGAGGTTGTCCCACTTCGAAAACAAACTTCGATGAACCAAACAACGACCGACAGAAAGTTTCCATGTCGCGGACTAGATATGTCCTTTCGGTCGAAGGTTCGTAGGTAAACGCTCGAATCCAAGTTTCGCGGAGCACAGAAGAACCTGTTGCCTCACCTGTCGGCATTCGGCAGTGGTGAAGACATGTCGAAAGTTGACTGATGAGCTCCCAGAGTTCGTCCCTGGGACTGATTTGGCCGGTTGGCTGCAAAGACCTGTCGAAGACCGGCTCCGTGTTTGGAGAGAGAATATGGCGGTCAACGGGAGATACGTTGACGAGTTGCTGTTGGCGATTGTTGTCTGGAACTACGACCTCAGACTGCACGTCTTAACAGTTCCGTCGGAGTATCCGAGGCACAAAGGCACGCTTGTGACATACGAAGTCTCCGAGCCATGTGCGACATACGTCATTGGCGCTTGCCACAATCACTTTTACGTCATAGAAACAGATGACGTTGCGCATACTCTGAATGGTTTGCGCGAGAAAGGGCTCATTTCCCTTGAGCGCGTGTTGAAAGGGGGCTCGCTCTTCCAATACAGCAACGAAGACATGTTTGGTCTTCAAACGAACCAAGAAAACGTGGCTGGCAATAGTTGATTTGATTTGATTTCATCCTGGACTTTGGGGGTTCCTACTTTGTTTCTCCTCGCCTCCTGACGATTCGCGGCTATTCCAGGCGTTGCCTCATCGTACCAGTACGTGAAGCTATGTTTCCCCCCTTTTATCAGCAGCATAGCAACACTCTGCGTGTGCAGGTGTGCTATGCATCCAATTACGGCACACCTCCAAGTTGAGCTTCGCAGAAAATTGCGGCCCGGGAATGTCGGCATGTCCAGCCCTACGAATTGCCAATTCCACGTGCAAGTTCGAAGTTTTGTCCGAGCTCAATAACTACTGAAGTATGCAGGTCGTCCCATGGGAAACGGCTCTAGGAAACAAGTGTTAGCACGTTGCACCAACTACCAAACTAAGGTTCGTAGAAAATGGTTGGTGGGTTGCCACATCTTTTTTAAGGTTGTCCCGTCAAGGAAACAAAGATTTGCAGGTTGTCCCATCTCGAAAAACAATGGTTGAAGGTTGCCCCACCTCGAACGATTAGGTTTGCAGCGTGCCCCACCTCGGATAGTGAGTGTCCCACCGCAGCAAATTCTTCGCCGGCCACCTACTCCCGCATGGGGAGAAAAAGGGGTCTCCACGCCAGTCAGCAGAGGAATCCTGGTGTGTATTTGTTATGCCCTACGTATAAAGCTTGTATTCGCGGTGGGACAACCTCTAAAAGTTTGTTTTCGAGGTGGGACAACCTCTAAAAGTTTGTTTTCGAGGTGGGACAACCTCTAAAAGCTTGCTTTCGAGGTGGGACAACCTCTAAAAGCTTGTTTTCGAGGTGGGACAACCTCTAAAAGTTTGTTTTCGAGGTGGGACAACCTCTAAAGGTTTGTTTTCGAAGTGGGACAACCTCTAAAAGCTTGTTTTCGAGGTGGGACAACCTCTAAAAGTTTGTTTTCGAAGTGGGACAACCTCTAAAAGCTTGTTTTCGAAGTGGGACAACCTCTAAAAGCTTGTTTTCGTGGTGGGACAACCTCTAAAAGCTTGTTTTCGAGGTGGGACAACCTCTAAAAGTTTGTTTTCGAAGTGGGACAACCTCTAAAAGCTTGTTTTCGAAGTGGGACAACCTCTAAAAGCTTGTTTTCGAGGTGGGACAACCTCTAAAAGCTTGTTTTCGAGGTGGGACAACCTCTAAAAGCTTGTTTTCGAAGTGGGACAACCTCTAAAAGTTTGTTTTCGAGGTGGGACAACCTCTAAAAGCTTGTTTTCGAGGTGGGACAACCTCTAAAAGCTTGTTTTCGAAGTGGGACAACCTCTAAAAGCTTGTTTTCGTGGTGGGACAACCTCTAAAAGCTTGTTTTCGAGGTGGGACAACCTCTAAAAGTTTGTTTTCGAAGTGGGACAACCTCTAAAAGCTTGTTTTCGAAGTGGGACAACCTCTAAAAGCTTGTTTTCGAGGTGGGACAACCTCTAAAAGCTTGTTTTCGAGGTGGGACAACCTCTAAAAGCTTGTTTTCGAAGTGGGACAACCTCTAAAAGTTTGTTTTCGAGGTGGGACAACCTCTAAAAGCTTGCTTTCGAGGTGGGACAACCTCTAAAAGCTTGTTTTCGAGGTGGGACAACCTCTTAAAGCTTGCTTTCGAGGTGGGACAACCTCTAAAAGTTTGTTTTCGAGGTGGGACAACCTCTAAAAGTTTGTTTTCGAGGTGGGAGAACCTCTAAAGGTTTGTTTTCGAAGTGGGACAACCTCTAAAACCTTGTTTTCGAGATGGGACAACCTCTAAATCCTACCTATCCAATGTTGGGACGTTGTTACCGCACGTCCAAGGCCAAGGTTCGGAGGTTGTCCCCACTGAAAAACAGACGTATGCAGGTTGTCCGGCTTCAAAAGTGTTCGCTTGGAGGCCCCCCCGCCTCAAACAGGCTACGTGGTTGTGACGAAGACGCACTATAGAGAGCGACACGCCAGGCCCGACCCACAGTACAGTGAATGTTTACCGACCCCCCCCCCCCCTTTTCTGAAAAATCGGTAAACAGTGTTTACCAAAATGTTTTTTACACCTTCCCGTAGTCAAAAAACAGTGCTAGGCTCAGATCCCCATCCCTTGCCCATCAAAGTTTCCACATCCCAAACTGACGGACTGAGTCACGTTCGGAACACGTCGTGGTCCGGGCACTCAGCATCCATCCCAACCCCCTCGTATAGTGTGAGAGCTGTTATGTCGTAGACTCCAAGAAGTCTCGACATCCACCCTCTTCTCTTTTCTTTTGAGTGGTTTACCAGGGAAAGCCTGCTACTTCGGCGGTACTGCAGAGCCACGGGCCTACGGGTCAAGTGGCTACCGATTTCCCAAACAAAAAAGAATCAAGGCTTGGCGCACCTTGGGGTTGGCGCTCGCGCTGAACACAAGCTCGTCGAGACGGTCAGCCGCAGGGCAGATCGGACGGGGTTGTGGCACTGAGCTGCCTCCGACTCAAGCTTTGCTAGCTGGGGACCGTCACGTTCCTGGACCAGGAGCGGCCTAAAACAGCCGGTGTCTCGGCCTGCTTCGGCAGCCACTGTTTAAACTCAACAGCGACTTTGCAAGTGCATGCTAGTCCATGTTGTTTTATGTAAACCTTACTCTCGTGCTGCGATCATGTGGTCCGGACAAGACTTGCCCAGAAGATCTCAGTGCCCTGGTCCGGGGCGTGGGTGGCACGGCACCACACGGTTTAAAAGTGCCATGAGTAAATAAACAAGACCCATGCTATCGTCAGTCAAGACAGGCCTGTCGACAAACGACAGCAAGACGAGAGTAGACAGACCGTCGCTTACTACAACACATGCTCATGAAGAGGGATTACCGTATGTACGCGGACAGTGTTGAACCGGCGAGCACAGCTGGATTGTAATAGCCCTTGTCCAAACGACCTGCTTTCCTTGCGTCGCTGACTCATCCCGGTTGATGTTCGGTACCACGAAGCAACGCGTAAAGTTTCTTGCAGTACAGCTTGTCAAGGCAGGACTGACCCTCGCGAGCAAGGGAAAAAAAGCAACATCCTCTTTTTCTCTATCTACCGTCTTGTTGTTGAGTTAGTCATTTGCACGCAAAGGAGTACCACACTATGCCAGCTTTTCGCTACGTGACTCCAGAAGGGTGCCCTTGTCGGTTGCAACTGTTGTCGGAAGTTACTGACTAGTTCATAACCCGAAAAGGAATTGGAGTCTTCGCTTTCCCGTTTGCGCCGACAGACACGCCGAGATACGGAGGACGCGAGTAGCCGGGAAGAGCCGGCGGGAGGACGCGATCGTCGTGCGACCCGTGGTGGGCGGGGTGGCCGTATGCCAAGTCCGTGTTCACCAGAACCACAGTTCTGGTGAATCCTCTTTTTCACTATCTGCCGAGGGGTACGGCTTCAACCACTTTCTCGTTCTTTTTCCTGCGGCGACTTCTGCCTGGCACTCTATGTAGATCCTTTTTCTCGTCTCGACTCGCGCGTTCCTCCCTCTTCTTTTCAGATGCTAGAAATGACGAGCCCCGTTGGTCAGCTGCAATGTGTGCTCGTGACTGTCTGCTAAGAAACCCCTGAAAGACGAACACCAGTAAAAAAAAGGGGGACCCAAGACTACACTCCACGAAGGAATGTACTTGGTGTCGGTCACAAACAGTCCCGGACATGGCTAGCCATAACCCATAACTTACGAAAGCGTGCACCAAATATGCAACCCGTAACCATAAGCCCTTTTCTTGCTCTAAGTGAACCCATTCATGAATGGTCGCACGGAGGCCCTCAACCCCCGGAATTTCGGGCGAACTTTGGCTCTGGAAATAAACAGAACAGTGCAGCCGTGCAAGAACGCAGCAAAACACACGAATCTTGCCCCAAGCATGTGCGAAGATGGCGCAAGGCCTCTGACAGTGGCCAGCGAGCTCGGCCACCTGCGAATCGTAAAGATTTTGATCGAAGCCCGGGCGGACGTGAACGTGCTAGACGCCAGCTATTGGACAGCTCTGATGCAAGCTAGCGCATCGGGCCAGTGCGCTGTCGTCCAGGAGTTGATCAAAGCAGGGGCGCGGGTGGATGCGAAAACGAGCGGGCGATGGGGACACATTTCAGCTCTTTCGTTGTCGTGCGCGTCGCGGCACTGGGAGGTTGCCCTGGCGTTGATCAAAGCAGGGGCGCGGGTTGATCTTGCAGACGACGAGAACTGGACGCCTCTGTTGCACGCTGCCAACTCGGCGGGAATGCGCGTCCTTCGGGATCGGGAGTTGATTCTAGCAGGGGCGGATGTAAATTTCGAGACCGTAGACGGCTTGACTGCTCTCGGGCTCGCGATTCGTAATGGACACTTGGACGTGGTCCGGGAGCTCATCGACGAAGGGGTGATCGTGAATTCATGTGACGAAGACGGTTGTTCACCTCTCATGCTTGCTATAGAGTACAGCCACCTGGACTTGGTTCGGGTGCTGGTGAAGACAGAGGCAGAGGGGGTAGGGGATACGACGGATAGCGAGACAGAGGCAGAGAGGTTAGTGGATATGGCGGATAACGAGGGTAGGACAGCTCTTATGCATGCTGCCTTTGTGGGGCTAACCGAGATCGTTCAAGAACTGATTGACGCCAATGCACAGTTGGAATTGCAAGACAGACGCGGTATGACAGCGCTCACACATGCCGCGAGGTGTTACACATGTGCTGAGACACCTGTGCAGAGGCTGATTGAAGCGAAGGCAGCGGTGGATTCGAAAGACAAGCGCGGCATGACAGCTCTCATGCATGCTTCCCGCCATGGGCGTTTGCGTGCCGCTCAGAGGTTGGTGGAGGCACAGGCAGATGTGAACGTGAGCGACAAAGATGGTACAACCTCTCTCATGTTTGCTAGTGAGAAGGGCCACTATAGTGTCGTCCGGTTGCTACTGGGGGCGAAGGCGAACGTGGAAGCACGAGACGGAACCAAGAGGACAGCTCTCATGCATGCCGCCAGCTGCGGGGGGCAATCGGACGTCGTTCAAGAATTGATTAATGCAGGTGCGCAGGTCGATTTGCGAGGTGAAAACGATTGGACAGCTCTCATGTATGCTGCAAAGCAGCAGCACGTGGCTGCCATTCAAGAACTGATGAAGGCAAAGGCGAGACCGGACTTGCAAGACATTGCCGGCAAGACGGCTCTCATGACAGCATGCCGGCTTGGGGACTTGGCGATTGTGAAACACCTGATCAAGGCGAACGCGCAGTCGAACTTAACGACTCCCGGCAATCGGCGTAACAACGACACGAAGAGTGCACAGTGCGTTGCTCAGGACACGGACTTGCAAGACATTGACGGCAAGACGGCTCTCATGTATGCTACAGAGCACCGGCACGTGGCTGCCGTTCAAGAACTGATTCGGGCAAAAGCGAACACGGACTTGCAAGACGTTGCCGGCAAGACGGCTCTCATGACAGCATGCCGGCTTGGGGAGTTGGAGATTGTGGAAGACGTGATCACCCCCCAGTCTGTGACATGCCAGAATGTGGCGTGGTCGTTCGGGCAAAAACGAGTCCAGCAACACCCTCCCTGTTTCCGACGCTCCTCTTCCGAGCAGCAGCTTCGTGGGTCTCTGCGACCTGCGCGGCGTCCTTATAATCCACCGACAATCCACTTTGTCGCATTTGATAATCCACTTTTGTCGCCTCTGGCAACTGGCACGAATGACCCTTTCAAAAAGATTTCTCACCACAGGGAAAGTGAGTCGCTGCGGCCTGCGCGGGGCCCTTTTGTTTTAAGGTGTCACGAGAAGGGGACCGGGAAAGGAGTGGCCAGAGAGCGAGCGAGGAGGAGAAGCCACACCGAGGGAGGGTAACGGCGACTTGTTACTTCCTAGGACCACCCTGACCGAGTTCCAGCACGTCTCCTCCCAGTAGTGCCCTGGCGGGAGAAGAATCAGTGCCGACTTTGCTCAAGTGATGCTGAGTGGTTCCGGTAAAGCAAAGTTTGGGTGTTGCTAAGTTCGGCCTGTGTGAAGTCCGGTGCCAGTACCCGGGGGGCAGACCCCCCCCGGACCCCTCAAGGTTTCATACCTTGCTTTAGGAGCCGCACACTCCCCTTTTTTAACTTTTTCTTTTTGGATAAGCACCTGCTTGTAGGAAATGCTTGAGGAGACTGCCAGTTGCGATAGATCAAAGGAGGTAAATGTGTTGTAGCCCACACGAAACACAGGTAAATCTGGGTTCAGTGGCGGGCGTAAACGTTCAACAAATTTTGCATTTCTTTTCTAGACCACCTCCCTCGAAGAAGACTTGATGCTAGCATCAACCATGCATGCGAGGCAGTGCGCTCTTCTTAAACATTAAACTAAGATTCCCCCCAACTCTGTTTCCCCAGACTGACCACGAGGAACGCACACCTCGGGCTGACAGTGCCACCGACTCGGCCATCCCTAGAATCGATCTCGCAAGCCTGCTGGCAAACAGAATGCAACACACCACCGTGGGTTTGCGTCTCACGATACTCCTACAGGATCCCGAGCCACCCCGCACCAAAAAAGGAATGCAATGCCACAATGAGCGGACGAAGACCGAGCGGCGTGGAAGCGCATCCAAAGTATTTGCTGCTGCAACGGGAGCTCGAGGAACTGCGCGAGACGCAAGATGAACACGAAACCCGCGCGAATGTGGCCCGGGGCCGCGCCCGGACCCGAGGGGGCGTCATCCAGTACTTGTGCACGACTTTGTTCCGCGAGATCGTCGCGTTAAAGGAGGAGATCTTCGTGCTGAAGACGACCGGCCACTGCGACGAGCCCCACCGCCCGCACACCGCTGCGTTGGACCTGGACTTCTCGCTGATGGAACTCGCGAAGCTGATTGACCTGTCGATCGAGGAGGGAGGCAACATAGCAGGCGTGATCGAGCTTCAAATGAAGCAGTACGAAGACGGGAAGCAAAAGCTGCAACGAGAGCTCGGTCGATCGATAGAAGCAGCCGACCAGTTGCAGCGAAAATGCGACGAGGCAACAGGGCGCGCGGCCGAGATGGCGGAACGGGCGGCGCGGCTCGAGCAGCAGCTCGGAGCGACGCCGCAAGCCCACGGCGGTGGGGCCGTCGAAGCACGGGACTTCGCTACGCAAACCGACGCGTTCGTAACAGAAGAAGAGGCCACCGCCGTCTGCCGCGTCGACGAGCTGGATCAGCTCGTCTGCAGCTTACAAGCGAACCTCGCCGCGGCCGAGGCTTCATGGTACGTGTCTTGATGTTCTCTATGGCACCATAGTCCAGAAAATCCGTGGTAAAGAAAGAAAGCCAAAAATACCGTCTCTAAAAGGCATGCTAAGACGCTGAAAGTTAATAGTGTTGTCGACAACGAAAAGCAAAAGAATAAACCAAAACGACGCAGTTCTTTTCTTAAATAGACCACCGCGTAAGCGTTCAACAAAAAACAGAACCATTTGTAGCTGTATCGTTTCTGACTGACACCTGAAAAGACACGAATCGCTAAAAGTGTCTGCTAGGCCAATCCCGTTTCATCGAAATATGCACCGGGCGGCCCCTCTGAGTGTTTTTGTTCAAAGCATGCAAATCCTGCACGGAATAGTTGACTAGCCATCAAGTTCAAACTGCTATTACTACTACGACCGAAGCATGACACGACGCGCTCAAAGAGGTAGTCGGTCGCGGCTTGTGCAGTCTATCGTCACAGTTCAAAACTACTGCTAGTACTCCTAAAACGGCATCAGCTCTCCGCTGCACGTGGTATCTACCAACCAAACGGCAGCATCCGCCTCGAGGACGAAAAGAAGAGCTTGCGACGGCGCACGCAACCGTCCGGCAGCACGCCGCGGAAACGGAAAGCGCCTCCCGCCCTGCGCAGAACGACGCAGAGCGGCTCTCAGACACGGCGGGCAACAGCGCCGGCAGTGCCGACGCCGGGCAGAGCACCGAACGCGCTGGTTCGACCACTAGCCTCCGTCGAAAGAAGCACCGGGCGGCCCCTCCGAGTATTCTTGTTCGAAGCATGCAGACCCTGCAGGGAATAGTTGACCGGCCTGTACTACTACTACTACTACTACTACTACTACTACTACTACTACTACTACTACTACTACTACTACTACTACTACTACTACTACTACTACTACTACTACTACTACTACTACTACTACTACTACTACTACTACTACTACTACTACTACTACTACTACTACTACTACTACTACTACTACTACTACTACTACTACTACTACTACTACTACTACTACTACTACTACTACTACTACTACTACTACTACTACTACTACTACTACTACTACTACTACTACTACTACTACTACTACTACTACTACTACTACTACTACTACTACTACTACTACTACTACTACTACTACTACTACTACTACTACTACTTTAGTACACGGTAGGAACTGGAGCAAAGCGCATGGCAGGATGAGCACACCACCCGAGCCTACAACAGGAGACTTCGGGTGGGCTGAGGTGGGTCTTCTGAGACTGAATTCTTCTTCTTCCCGCCCTCCCTTGCCCCCATTGTGATCTCGCCTGGTTGGCCCATTGACATGGTCAACAGGCACACTCTATCCCATTCGCTAGTTGCAAGTTATCAAGGTTCTGTCTGACTTCTCTTTCCTCCCCTTTCCGATGATGAATACTCCGGATGGCGTAGGTAGCCAAGCCCACCCTGAGTACAATGACCGAAGACCTAAGCCGAGACCGAGTGCGATGAGGCCAGAAGCTAGCTGCCAATTCCTACTTTAGTACACGGTAGGAACTGGAGCAAAGCGCATGGCAGGATGAGCACACCACCCGAGCCTACAACAGGAGACTTCGGGTGGGCTGAGGTGGGTCTTCTGAGACTGAATTCTTCTTCTTCCCGCCCTCCCTTGCCCCCAGTGTGATCTCGCCTGGTTGGCCCATTGACATGGTCAACAGGCACACGCTGCAGGAAATCCCGCTGATCTCCCATCCCGGGTTCCCTTGACGGCCTTCACTCCTCAGTCCGTGGCGGCGGTGACACAAGCGGTGAGGACGTTTTTCACTGGCGGAGTGGTGGATGGATTGTGATCTCGCCTGGTTGGCCCATTGACATGGTCAACAGGCACACTCTATCCCATTCGCTAGTTGCAAGTTATCAAGGTTCTGTCTGACTTCTCTTTCCTCCCCTTTCCGATGATGAATACTCCGGATGGCGTAGGTAGCCAAGCCCACCCTGAGTACAATGACCGAAGACCTAAGCCGAGACCGAGTGCGATGAGGCCAGAAGCTAGCTGCCAATTCCTTTAGTACACGGTAGGAACTGGAGCAAAGCGCATGGCAGGATGAGCACACCACCCGAGCCTACAACAGGAGACTTCGGGTGGGCTGAGGTGGGTCTTCTGAGACTGAATTCTTCTTCTTCCCGCCCTCCCTTGCCCCCATTGTGATCTCGCCTGGTTGGCCCATTGACATGGTCAACAGGCACACTCTATCCCATTCGCTAGTTGCAAGTTATCAAGGTTCTGTCTGACTTCTCTTTCCTCCCCTTTCCGATGATGAATACTCCGGATGGCGTAGGTAGCCAAGCCCACCCTGAGTACAATGACCGAAGACCTAAGCCGAGACCGAGTGCGATGAGGCCAGAAGCTAGCTGCCAATTCCTACTACTACTACTACTACTACTACTACTACTACTACTACTACTACTACTACTACTACTACTACTACTACTACTACTACTACTACTACTACTACTACTACTACTACTACTACTACTACTACTACTACTACTACTACTACTACTACTACTACTACTACTACTACTACTACTACTACTACTACTACTACTACTACTACTACTACTACTACTACTACTACTACTACTACTACTACTACTACTACTACTACTACTACTACTACTACTACTACTACTACTACTACTACTACTACTACTACTACTACTACTACTACTACTACTACTACTACTACTACTACTACTACTACTACTACTACTACTACTACTACTACTACTACTACTACTACTACTACTACTACTACTACTACTACTACTACTACTACTACTACTACTACTACTACTACTACTACTACTACTACTACTACTACTACTACTACTACTACTACTACTACTACTACTACTACTACTACTACTACTACTACTACTACTACTACTACTACTACTACTATTGCAGTTTACTGAGGGAATTGGCACAGCGAATTGTTCAACTTGCTTGATAACAAACCATCAGCAGGCCGCAGTTAGTGACAAAGGAATAAACAATTTGCGAGACCATCGCCGCAGCCATCCTTTCATTTACTGAGAAGGTCCACCGACTCCTCCCAGACCGTCACAGTACATCAACATCTACCGACGAATGTGGGCCGGGCGGTCCTGGCGTTGCTGACAACGGGAGCTTCTGGACGCACAGGCCGTACGATGGAAACGCAAGTATCGAGTTCGGATGCCGAGACAAGGCTTGTGGCCCTGCTGCAGCAGATGTGGGCGGACACTACTTTGCAGGAGCGCCGGAGATTGTGGCGCCGCCTTACTACGTGGACGTCACAGCAGCAGCTTCCCCTCAACGCGGACAATGCTTGCCTGTTTGTTGCAGCGACGGGAATTCGGGTGCAGGGCCTCTTGACGTACGCGAAGACGCTGTCGGCGACGTTTGGCGCGATGGGGATGGACAGCCAGCCGTTGCGGGTGATGGCTTCGGCACTCCGCAACGCTGGGGCTGCAGTTCCACAGAATCAGGCGTTGCCCTTGGACAGGGGTACTCTAGTGCGATGGGCAGAACCGCAGGCCCTGGCTGTGAAGATGTGTGCTTTGCTCGCGTGGAAGACAGCATCCCGATGGGCCGAAGTGGCGGCTCTCTCTTCGACTCAGTTTCTGTCGGTCACGCCGGAGGAAATAGTCGTGGATTGGAAGCAGACACCGAAGGGCCGGCGGCGGGACCCGTTCAAGCCGTCGAGGTTTGTCGTGGTAGTCGGTCCTCTAACGGCCGAGCTTGCCGAGATGTACCGGGCAAGAGCGCCCTTCGCCGAGTTGTGTTCTCTGACGACCACGGGCTTGGATGCGATGTGGGCGCGGTCTCCCGAAATGCGCAAGTACTCGGCGCATTCGATCAAGAGGGGCGCAGTGACGCGATTGTTCGACTGCATTGCACTAGGAGTGCCGATCCCGTTGTACCTGGTCAACCGGTTGGCCAAACACGAGGAGCCGGGAGGGCCAGGAGCGATCTCCAAAACGACGATCCGGTACGGAGCCGATCCGCTTTCCCTCGCCCGTGTCCTCGGGACTGCGAAAGCAACGATGCATCTCTGAATCGCCGACTCCGGTCGGACCCAGTGTTCACTACGTTGCGGGCGCACTCCGTGACGCGGCGCGGCGGGTCGACCCGGCTACCTCGGACCCCAGCAGAAAGACGCTCCCCGCTGCATGTTGCGCCTGTCAAGCCAATGGACGTAGACAGGCTGCGCGCTCGCATGGCTCCTAGTGTTCGCGCGCGCTTCGATGAGACTTGGCAGAGAACGTTTTACCCGGACGTGGGAAGTGTCCTGCCGTCGCTCGGATCCCCATCGAGGTTGGAGGTCGGTCATGCGCGGCAGCTGGAGGAATGTAACGTTGCTGGGAAAGCGTCAGGCCCCGGAGCATGGACGTCCGTGCCGTTTACCGTGCTTGAGGAGAAAGATGGGTCTCTTCGACAGCGGTTCATTTTATGGACCCTCGACGGCAATCGTGCAGCTGAAGCAGCTGGATACGAGGCATCCGTGCCATTGGCTCATGTGTCGCACTACTTCGAAGCCATCCATGAAGAGTGCGGGACGACGCGGGATTTTCGGACGGGTTTCTATGCGATAGAAATCCCTAAGGCCGTCCGGCATTTGTTTCGGTTCACTGCAGATGATGGCAGCTGGTGGGAGTTGAACCGCCTGCCGATGGGTCATGTCTGTGCACCGGAGCTGATGCACACGTTGGCGGCGGTATCGGCTGGACACCCCAACTTTGTGTTGCCAGAACTCGCGGAGGATAGTGTTGTCGTTCATGTGTGGATCGACAACATCCGATACGCGGGCTCGAAGCGAAACGTCCTTGAGGCAACGCAGCGGTTGGATCAGACGGCGTTGGACTGCTCGCTAACGTGGAAGGAGGCTGATTCACAGTCGGCTTCTCGGCGTTACGAGTTTATCGGTGTCGATTGGAGACATGGCGTGTCACAGGTTTCGTTGAGCAGCAAGCTTCGCAGGAAATTAGTAACGACGCGATACGACCTCAGTTCTTCTTCGCTCTCTGCCGGGGAAATCGAGACGTTGGGAGGCAGACTCCTCCACGCATCAGCAATCGCGGGTATTTTCCCCGGTTCCTTTTGGTTTGCTCTCAAGTTCATGCGCAGGGTCACGAACTCGTTAAATCGAGGAACAAGAATGCCGGCGGAACAGGTCCTCCTGTCTCCGTGTATCCGCTCATCGTTACAGGATTGGATAGACGCGGTCATGAAGCCGCGGGTCGTACCGACGAAGCTCCCTGCCCCGTCGATGACAGCATTTGTCGATGCTAGCAAGAAGGGGTGGGGAGGTGTCCTCGTGAATTCTCGCACATCGGAGGTCACCATCTTGGGGGGCCCGTGGTCAGCCGAGGAATCTCGGCTACACATCAACGTTCTAGAGGCTATGGCCTTCGAGCGCGTTGTTGCATCGATACCTGATACCTTTGCAGGGGGGCGAATTGACGTGGTGGTCGACAACACCACAGTCCAAGGGGTAGCCCGGAAAGGGTTTTGCGTCCGTGACCCAAATCTGAATAATTCGGTGGTGTCTGGGCTCGCCAGAGTGCGGACCCTAGGCTGCGCACTTTCCGTGCGATGGGTACGGAGCGAGGGGAATCCAGCGGATCTCCCATCACGCGTTCCCCTGTCATCGTTGACCCCAGGTTCTGTCGATTCCGTGACACAGGCGGTTGTGGACTTTTTCACTGGCGGCGGGGTGGATGGAAGGTGATCGTCTTGGTGGGCGTTGATACGCCAACAAACCATTCCTTTCATCCCGTTCGCAAGTTCGTTAGTTGTTAGGTTCAATTGGCTTCACACTTTCCCTTTGATGCTATGCGTGTTGTGGCTCAGCATTAGGTGAAATCTGACCAACCAAGCAAAAGACAAGGAGAGTTCGTGACAATTCTTGCAGTTTACTGAGGGAATTGGCACAGCGAATTGTTCAACTTGCTTGATAACAAACCATCAGCAGGCCGCAGTTAGTGACAAAGGAATAAACAATTTCCCACCCTCCCTTGCCCCGGTGATCGTCTTGGTGGGCGTTGATACGCCAACAAACCATTCCTTTCATCCCGTTCGCAAGTTCGTTAGTTGTTAGGTTCAATTGGCTTCACACTTTCCCTTTGATGCTATGCGTGTTGTGGCTCAGCATTAGGTGAAATCTGACCAACCAAGCAAAAGACAAGGAGAGTTCGTGACAATTCCTACTACTACTACTACTACTACTACTACTACTACTACTACTACTACTACTACTACTACTACTACTACTACTACTACTACTACTACTACTACTACTACTACTACTACTACTACTACTACTACTACTACTACTACTACTACTACTACTACTACTACTACTACTACTACTACTACTACTACTACTACTACTACTACTACTACTACTACTACTACTACTACTACTACTACTACTACTACTACTACTACTACTACTACTACTACTACTACTACTACTACTACTACTACTACTACTACTACTACTACTACTACTACTACTACTACTACTACTACTACTACTACTACTACTACTACTACTACTACTACTACTACTACTACTACTACTACTACTACTACTACTACTACTACTACTACTACTACTACTACTACTACTACTACTACTACTACTACTACTACTACTACTACTACTACTACTACTACTACTACTACTACTACTACTACTACTACTACTACTACTACTACTACTACTACTACTACTATGGTTTACCGTGGGAATTGGAGCAAAGCGCATGGCAGGAGGAGCACCTACCCAAACCAACACCAGAAGAGTTTGGGAGGAGGCACTAGTCACTCTGGCAGCAACAAAAGCCCAAACCCAGCAGGAGCAAAGAATGTCAGTCTCACCTTCCTCTTTCTTTTTTTGACCTTTTACCGTTCTCTTTCAACTGGAGTGGCCACGGCGGAACCCGTCAAGTGGGAGAACCCACCAACAGACGAACGCAGGAAGGAGCTCAGGCCGAAGTTTGTAGAGCATCTGTGTGTGAAAGCGGAAAGTAGGTGCGAGAACAGGCAAACCTTGTGCGCTAGCTTCGTTCAACCGTGAATCAAGAAGCAGGGCCTACCCCACATTCTCACTGTCATTTGAGAGAGAGAGAGCGCTGCCAGAGGAACGCCAGCCGAACAACGGCTGCAGACCCCGCCTCAGAACGAGTGCGATGATGCCAGAAGAAGCCAGCAACAATTCCTACTACTACTACTACTATTTTAGTTTACTGAGGGAATTGGTAAATCGGATTGTCCAGTTAGCTTGATTCCTATTCGGACTCAACCTGAAATAGACAGGTAGGTTGCAGCTAGTTCCAAAGAAAAAGTTTTCCCGCCCTCCCTTGCCCCGGTGATCGTCATGGTAGGCGTTGATACGCCCAAACCATATTCCATCTATCCCGTTCGCAAGTTTGTCAGTTGTTAGGTTACATCGGTTCCTTTAGTTCCCTTTCATGTTTTGCATGCTCTGCATCAGCAATCCTCAACACTTTGCCGAGTGAGGAGCTTTCGATGATACGAAGTGTTGTGCATCCTTTGCCCGATCAAGCAGAAGACAAGAAGAGCCGGTACCAATTCCTACTACTACTACTACTACTACTACTACTACTACTACTACTACTACTACTACTACTACTACTACTACTACTACTACTACTACTACTACTACTACTACTACTACTACTACTACTACTACTACTACTACTACTACTACTACTACTACTACTACTACTACTACTACTACTACTACTACTACTACTACTACTACTACTACTACTACTACTACTACTACTACTACTACTACTACTAAATCTACTACTTGCGCAGTCTCTCGTCACAGATTGCCTATCGAGTTCAAAACTACTACTATCGGCATCAGCTCTCGGCTGCACGTGGTCGACCTACCAACCAAACGGCAGCATCCGCCTCGAGGACGAGAAGGAAGAGCTCGCGACGGCGAACGCAACCTTCCGGCAGCACGCCGCGGAAACGGAAGGCACGCAGCCTCCCGCCCTGCAGAACGACGCAGAGCGGCTCTCAGACACGGCGGGTGCCAGCACCGGCAGTGCCGACGCTGGACGGGACACCGAACGCGCGGGTTCGACCGGAGCCCAGGAGACCATCGACGGGCTGGCGCGTGCCGTCGAGGAGAAGGCAGCGGAAGCGGCGCAGCTGAAGGCGAGGCTCGAGGTCCGGACGCTGGCGGAAACCGCCGAGTTTGAGACAAAGCTGACCTTCGCCCGCGTGGACCGGTCGGAGGGCGACGACAGGCGGGAGCGCGAGCACGCCGAAGAGGCGTACCAGTCCCGGACCGAGCTCGAAAGGCTGGAGGGCGCCCTCGCGGGCGAGAAGGACGCCGCGGCCGCGCTGCGGTGCCGCGCCGCGTTCAACGAGAACGCAGTCGCCCGCTGCGCGCTGCTGGAGCACGAGAGGGCCGCCGCCGTGCGCGATCTCGACGAGGCCGCCCGCGCGGCGTCCGCCACCGCCCGGCAGTTTGCCGACGAACAGCGCCGCCGGCGCGACGAAGTCGCGCTGCTGGCGCGCGCGGCGCGCCAGCTCCGCGCCTTCTTCGAAGCTGCATGCGCACCCCTCGGCCTGCCCCGGCCCCCACAGTGGGGTCGGTCGCAGGAGTCTTTTTCGGCCAGCGAAAGAGTGCCCGCAGGAGCGAGCGGAGAAGAGGGCGAGCGCAAAGCGACGGAGGCAGCGCAAACCACCGCTGGAGGAGGACCCGCCGCGAAAGGATCCCCCGCCTCTCCTGATCCCTCGGAACCAGGGCTGCCCGCGCTGGCGGCCGCGGTCGTCGAAGGGCTCGCGGGGCGGAAGCTCAACCGCCTCCTCAGCCCGGACGCCTTGAACGCGGGGGACGCAAGGGAAGCGGCCGAACCGCCGGCAGCAGGCGCGCTGTTTTCGCCGAGCGAGCAACCCGAAGCTGGGGCGGCCGAGGCGCCGCCAACCCCTGGCCGGCCGCGGCGCGGCAGCGGCCGGCGGGCGAGCGGCAAGCGCGCGGGCGGCGCGCGGGCGAGGCGGCGGTCGTACACGCAGCCCGCCTTTTTCCGCGGAGGGGAGCCCGCCTGCGGCGGGAAGGCGGCGCCGGCGGCTGCGCCCGGGCGCCACTGCGGCTCCTGCCGCTGCGGAGGCGCGCCGGTAGCTCCGCTTTCCGACGCGGCCGCCCGGCGGGCGGCAGGGGTGCTGTCCGGACCCGGGCTGCACCGCTGCGGCTCCTGCGGCAGCGAGCTGGCTGCCCCGCTTTTCGACGCGGCCGCCTGGCGGGCGACGGGGGTACTGTCCGGACCCGGGCTGCACCGCTGCGGCTCCTGCGGCAGCGAGCTGGCTGCCCCGCTTTTCGACGCGGCCGCCTGGCGGGCGGCGCGCGCCGCGATGGAGCAGCTGGCGAGCTGCGGCTGCCCCGGCGCGGCCCGCGCGGCAGCCGCCGAATGGCTGGCGGCCGGACGCACCACCCACAGGCCGACGGAGACCACCGCCGCAATTTTTTTTGACTCCCCTTCTTCCTCAAAACCAGCACCAACGGCAGCGACACCCCCGCCCGGGGGCGAAAGAGCCGAGGGGGCGCAAACCGCCGGACCGGCGGAGACCGCCGCAAGTTTTCCCGCCTCCCCTTATTCCTCAAAACCAGCACCAATGGCAACTACACCCCCACCCGCGCAGCCCGCGGGAGACGAGCGGCGAGCAGACGGGAGGCACGGCAAGTGTGCAGGCGGCGGAGTCTCCCACGCGAAGCGCAGCGGATCGCTCGCAGCGGTGCAGCTGCCGCCCGAGGCCCTGTCGGGTTTGGTGGTGGCTGCGGACGCGGCGAACGGGTCCGACGGACTCGAGCACAACGGGCGGGGCGGTCGAACCGCGGGGCACGACGAAAAAGTAGGCGTGCGCGTGTTCCTGCCGAGAGTTGCCCCTCTGGAAGACCCCCCACCCGAACCCGCCGAACGCCGCCGCGAATCCTCCGGCGACGCCGGAGGCGTTGACTGGGGGAAACCAGCCGAAGGCTTTGACTGGGGGAAACCAGCCGCCGGCGGCGGCTGGTTTCCCCCGTTCCTCCGCGCGCTCTGCGCCGCGTGCGACGGCTGCAGGGACGCGGTCGCGAGGCGGGCGGCGGCTCCCCCCGCCGCGCAGCAGGTTTTAGCGGAGCCAGCCCCGCTGACCCCGCCCTGCCACCCGAGGCGGCAGCAGCAGCAGCAGCACCCGCGCGCCGCGGCCCAACCGGCCCGGGGCGAGCGGATCCTGGCGGGACCGCACGGCTCCCGGGCCGGCGAACGCGCGGAAAGCCCGGCCCCCGATGGAAGGAGCACCCCCCGCGCTTTCCGCGTGGGCTCGGCGGCCGGCGGCAAGACCCCGCGCGGCAGCGGCGCCGGCGGCGAAGCGGACCGCGCCGAGCGGGGCCCCACCACCAGCAGCAGCGGCGACAACAGCAGCAACAGCAACAGCAACGAGCCCTGCAGGGTCGTTGCTGGTCGACCGGAGGAGGACCGTGTTTTGGCCGTCCGGCGCGCTTCGTCGCCGCGGACCGATGGTCGCAAAAAGGGCGCGGCCTTCACCCCGGGCCCTGGGGTTCGGGCTGCGAGTGCAGGTGGGTCTGCGGGGATGGACGGTTCGTTTTCCCCGCTGGACGCGCCGCCCGAAATGTCCGCGGCGCCCGACGAGCCGAGCGACGGCGCGGCGCGGCTGGCGCGGGCGGCGTCGCGAAACGCGGGCGGGTCCCCGTTTTCCGAGCTGATTCCGCACGACCCGGCCCCGTTGGAAACCCTGCTCGAAGCCCTCGCTGCAGAGGAGCCCGCCAGCCTCCACGCCCTGCTGCAGCGCACGGTCCTTCGCGCCATGGCGGAACTGCCCGAACACGGCGAGGAGAAATCCTTCGGGGGAAAGCCGGTCACGCTCCTCCCGTTTTCGGAGACCGCGGCCGCAACCACGCTGTATGAGAAGGAGCTGAAGCCGTGGCTGCCGGGGTGCGGGGTGTGGTCGGTGTTGAAGGGCGGTGGTGGGAGGGACGGCGCGGCGGCGACCGTGTGGGAAGCGCTGGAAGTCAAGATATTCGGGCTCCTCCGCTGGGTCGCGGCGGCGAAGAAGAACTGCAGCCGGCTGCCGGACGGAGGCGGCGGCGACGCGAAGAGCGGCCCGCCCGCCGCGGCCGCCGACCCGGGAGACCCTAACCCAGCGGACAGCCGACGCCAGCCCGGCCTGGCCGCGGCCCCCACGCGGATCGACTTCGCCGGGGCGTCCGAGCTCCAAGAGAGCTGCCGCCGCCCGCAGCGGCAGAGGCCGGTCGCGAAAGCGCGGGGGAAGCTGAAGACGCGGGCGCCTCCCCTCGTCGCTGCGGCTCTGCGAAGGCGGGACCCGCTTTCCCCGTCGGCTCTGCTGGACCCGGACGGCATTTCGTCCGCGCCCGCCAAGTCAGGCGAGCACGTTGCAAAGCCCCGACCTGTGTCCCATCGGATCACTAGCCAGCCACCCCTTCACAAGCTCCTGAGTCGATCGCCCACCCAAACCCCTTCCCTGAACCCGCCGACCCTCACTTTCACGTCGTTCCCGTCACCGTCCCGCGCTCTTGCGGAACAGGTGCCGTCGAGCGCTGCGCCTGGCTCCGGCAGCTGCTTCGACGGCAAGAACTGCTTCGCCGCGCCGAAGACGCTGAAGGCGATGCCGCATGCGTGCCCACTCGCCAAAATGAACTTTTCGGCTTGCAACGCGCGGGCTGCGCGGCCCCGCAGCTCTCCGGGGGTGCGTTCTGTCGCTGCGCTTTCGTTCCAGCCGGAGCCTCGCCAGGACCTGCAGTAGGCGGTGCCACCAGCGAATATCTATCGGCTACATTCAGTGTTGGGCATTGCAGTCAGACATTGCTGCTGGGCATCGTAGCCCTGCGGTGTTTGTACGCCGCAGCGAGAGAAAAGGAATGAATACATACGATGGGTTGATGTCCCAGGGGTACTTTGGACACCCTGCGGGTTCACTCCACCTACAACCTCTTTTCCAAACCCGCCGAAGCTGACAATACGTCGTTCCCGTCACCGTCCCGCGCTCCTGCAGAGCGAGCGCTGCGTGCCTCCGGCACAGTACAGTAGCTCGGGCAGCGCTTCGACGGCATTAACTGCTTCGCCGCGCGAAGACGCTGGAGGCGATGCCGCACGCGTGCCCTCTCACCAAAAAGAACTTTTCGGCTGCAACGTGCGGGCTGCGCGGCCCCGCAGCTCTCCGGGGGTGCGCTCTGTCGCTGCGCTTTCGTTCCAGCCGGAGCCTCGCCAGGTCCTGCAGTAGGCGGTGCCACCAGCGAATATCCATTTGGCTATAGTCAGTGTTGGTCATTGCAGTCAGACATTGCTGCTGGGCATTGCAGCCCTGCGGTGTTTGTACGCAGCGAGAGGAAAGGAATGAATCCGTTTTTTAGCAATCGTTTCTAGCAGCAAAAAAAGCGCAAACCGTCGGAGTTGTTGCGATTTCCGTTCGCGTTCAATACTGAGCGAAGTAGCAGAGCTAATGGCCAGACGATAGCGTTCACCGCAAAGTTTCAAGGGAGGTGCTACTCGCCTGTACCTTCACTTATCGAGGCATGTAGCCATGTCGGAACCGTTCCCCGTGCACCTACCCTCGCGGTTGTCGAATTGTGCTGGTACTTGACGAGGCGGCGCTACAGTAGCGATACATCGTATAGCTTTACCCGACCAAGCTTCCTATCCCTCCGGCACAAACGTTTTTCTGCTGCTGCTTGTCGGAGCTCACCACTTCCGTGCTGAGGACCAGACGAGCGGCTGCATAGAGTTCGGAATCAGCTCGTCTTCAGCCCCGTTTCGATTCGTTGCAAAAAGCCACACGAAGGTGCGCATGACGCTAACAACAAGCCTCTGCTCCACGATCGGCACGAGCGGTGCAGTAGTATTCCCAATTGTTGCGACATCTCGCGTCGGAAGACACACCGGTGAAACTACCCGAGCGGAATTGCTTCAGCAGTGTGGGGACGAAGCAGTTATCTGCTCCATCAGCGTGTAGTAGACTACACGGTGGCTGTCACGGGAAACGGGCAAGTAGGATTCGATTTGGGAGAGGAGCCTGAGAGACGGCAAGCAGCCAACCTCGCTGGTCGAGCTCTAGTGGGCGTGCTATTTCTGGCGTTCATCGCCTCGTGCTTCCCCTGAAGGAGGAAAGGGTTCATAGTCGTCTCAGGCTCAATGGCGTTTGAACTATCGGTGGGTATCCCTCTGCTAAGGCAATAGTTCCCGGAGGCCGATGCGAACAAGTAATGATGGAAACTTGGAAAGATGCAGAGAGCTTTGAAAAGACGGGTATACGTCCCGGCAGCGTTCGAGCACGCATTACGAAACGATTGGGCATTTTACCGAGAGTGTGCTGATCTTCTTTCGAATAGCTCCACCCGCAGGCCAGACTCTCCTTTCCAGAAACGAACGCCTGCAAAAGAGTTCCGGAGGGTAGGGGGGAGAAAGGGGAAGCCATGCCGCCAAAAGCAGCAGCAGCAGCAACAGCAGCAGCAGTCGAGAAGGAACCGGAGAACGCATTCCCTCAGCTGGAGAAGCTGGTGAAATCGATCGAGCTGCTGGAGAACATCGATGTGGAAGCCGAGAAGATAGCCGACGTCATTCACGACACAGCAGAGGACGTTGCGAAGCGCTTCAAGAAAATCGAAGAAGATATCGCCGCCGCAGAGACGAAAGGCGTGGCAGAACATCTCGCAAAGCTCAACCAAGTAGCGATCGACGAGAGCGAGCATCTAGCCATGATGGCTGGCAAGGCCAAGGTTGATAGGCAAACCGAGGCCAAGCGGCGGAAACTCATGGACGCGCTGCCGAAGGAAGTCACCACGATGCTCTGCGTCAAGCGCAGCGAATACGCAGCTGATCATGCCCTCCTCGACGCCCAGGCAACCTCGCTCGAAAACCAGAAGAAGGTCCTCGTGGACACGCTCGCCGAGCTTCGGCGAAACATCGAGGCTCAAAAGATACTCACGAGGGACATAGCGAACGCGGCCTCGTCGAACATTCCCACGATCAGCATCAACTGGAGCGCTCCCCGGTACGAGGAATAAACCACACAGAACCCGCAGAAGATGGTACCATCAAAACATCTGTTTCTGGGGATCGGCCTGTGTGTGTACGTGTTCCGGACCCGGTGCCTCCCTTCACGGAAGTACGACCACGCTCAGCTGCGGTTAGGCGACTGCCGACGCACCCCCGGAGCCTGGGAGTGAAGGCCTTCGCTCGTGCTTCTGTTCGCGTGATGCTTTGAGCAGCTGCTAATGTTTTGTGTTGCAGCTGCACAATCGCCACATATGTGTGTGCGCGCGTGTGTGTGTGTGTGTGTGTGTGTTGGAATTCAATTTCGGGTAACCCCTGAAGCGGAGTATAGCCCACGTTGTCAACATCCTCACGTCACAGCTGATGGTCCTGCCGGCTGCTCGTGGTGGCCACGCTCTGATCTAAACTGCAGCCTCGTTTGGTTTAGGCTCCCTGCTCCATGTCCCATGTGCTGCTGGTCGCAACACGTATCTGGGGGCAATCGCCTCTTCTTACACGCGGTGCAGCGGGGTTCATCATGTTTCGCGCATCGTGCCGTCGCATTCCTCGCTTTCCTTGCTGTTGGTCGGGATCGCTGGCTGCTTGCGCCCCTCTCCTGCTCTCTTCCCTTCCACTCCGCCTCCTCCTTCCATGTTGTACTGTAAAAGTGTTCCGGGTGCCTGCTCGCTGCCCATGCCTCATGTGCCTTGACGAATGGGCTCGCGGGTGCCGTCGCAGCTGTGTGTGTGCCAGGGCGCGGCTGACTCATTTCCTGCAACACTGCTTCGGTCTGCGGGGCTAGCTCGGCTCGGCACGAGAGGCCTAGCATTACCCCTCCGCCTAGCGCTGTGACGCTGGTGACATTGGAGACGTGCCCACAGTGCCACGCTACGCCACAGATTCGTGCTACCGCGCTGGTGACCGCTCGGAAAGACTGACCTTTCGCCAGTGCACTGCCCTTGTACTCCTCATACTGCGCCCGTATCAATCCTACTTGCGCGCCCGTCTCTGCTTGCACCCTGTCCATGGCCGCGTTACTTAACGCGTCCGCATCGACGTTCCTACTCCGCGGTACGTGTTCCAGACTGAACTCAAACCGCGGTGTCAGGTCGGCCATGCTCGCCCTCGCCTGCAGAAAATACGGTCGTAAGTTGGGTTTGCACATGGCCGTCCCGTTTACTGGTCCTATTACAACTTGTGAGTCGCCCCTGACTTTTACCGGCCCTTCAACGTCGCCCGGCTGTTCCCCGAGCAGTCGTATCCCCGCTATCAGGCCGTTGTACTCGGCCACGTTGTTGGTGGTCCGACCCAAGGGAACTGTTGTCTCCGCCAGCTTCAGCCCATCCTTGTAGATGACTGCTCCGGCCCCAGCCACCGCCAGTGCAGTTCCGTTCTGCCTTGAGCCGCCATCGAAGTACATGCATAGGCCCTCGGTGGTTTCTCTGGGGGGGAGTACGGCTCGGGCCGACGTCGCCTTGGCTTTCGAGGCTGCCGGCGGTTGGATTCGCCGATTTGCCACTATCGGCAGCCGCACGCCCGTTGTGACTTCGAAGTCTATGGCCAACTCCAAGAAAGTCACTGCGTGTTCCGATCCAACGTGCGCCCATCGAAGTCTGTTTAGCCACCAGTGCATGGCGTTCCACAATTCGCCGCCGTGCTTCCACTGCTGCGTGATTGTTTCGGCCTCAATCTTTGGAATGCAGACCCGCCTTGGACTCGTTGTTCTCCACCCCCACGGGTATTGGGTCAGTCGATGGTGGCGACTTGTCTCCTGCTCTCTCTCATCCCTTATCTGCCTTGCACGCAGTACAGCCAGGTAGTATCGCTGTAGCCTGCTTACAAATTGGCAGGCTTCACCATGGTCGAGTGGTACTGGCTGCAGGGCGGGGTCCGTGCTGTGTCTGTGCATGGGTGCGACTCCGCACATGCTCAGGCAATTCGGCCATGTTGTCCTGTCCACGGTGCCCATGCCGTGCTCCTGCCGTATACCCCTCCAAGCCTCACACTCCCACCACAAGTGCGCCACAGTTTCCCTTTCGTCCTGGTTGCAATATGGGCAAGTCTCGTTTTTCCCCGTTCTGCCTGTAGTTGCCACGGCCCCAGCTATTATTGATCGTAACATCCCCTGTTGGTATCCTGTCAATCCATTATCGAGAGCTTCGAGGAGATGTCGGGTTACGCTTCCATCCACCCCGTGCGCACATCCTCGCAAGTCTTCCCTTCTGTTGCACATCTTTGCCAATTGTTGGCGTCGTAGCGCCTGGCGCAAGTCGTGCAGCATGATTGTCGTTTGCTTCTCGTTCGCATCGTCCGTGTTAAAAACGACCTGCTCTCCGATCTCATTGGTATACCCGATGGTGTCAGGGGTTGTCCACGCCCACTCCGCCTGGCTTAGAGCATCCCACATCAACCTGTGCGGAGAACCATCCGGTAACGTCTCTTTGTGCGCCCAAGCCACACCCGCCAGTGTCCTGATGTGCCGCCACTTCCGCATTTGTCGCACCCATGTCCGGATCCGTATGTAAGCCGGGGCAGTGTAAGGGTCCAGCCGGTGCCCGTGGTGAAGCACCTGCATCACCACTTCAACTGCACGTCTGCTGGGACCGGTCCATAGGGCTGTCATGACGGCCTGGCGCATGGTGTTCGACGTCCTGTTGTCTAACGGCATGACCGATATGCCGTAGTACATTTTTGCGCACGCGGTCATTGAAACCAGCGTCTCACGTGCCGTTGCCGGTACTGGTATTCTTTTTATTCGTTGCAAATTTAGTACTGCTCCTTCTCTGCGTTGTCGGATCCTGCTCGACAGCTGGCGTCCATGCCCACGTGCGTGCACCATGACCCCAAGGCAATCGAAGCTGTCCGTCCGTTTGTAGAATCGCGGGGGGTCTTCCGAGACGAAAACATCAGTGTCTTCTTGCCAGCTCATGATTTCGACCGCTGGTTGGCGCAACGTCGTTCCAAACGAGTGGGATTTCGCTAGGCAAATCCATAAGCCGGTCATTTCTTCGAATTGTACCGTCTTGTTCGCTATCGTCTGCAGGTGACTTGCTTCTCTGGCCGTGGCTGTTATGTCATCCACGTATGATCGTGGACGTCCTTCTTGCGCTACGTGCCTCATCCACACGCTGATCAACAGCCCAATCAGTATCACACTGATTGCGCAGCCCTGCATGATCCCGTTTGTTGGGATAAACCCACCTCCGACCGTCCCGTTTACCTTGAAATGCCGTTGCATTTGTCGGTATGCGGCTTCTAATGCCCGAAGTACCTTTCGGTTGAATCCCAGCTTCTTTGCGAGTTGCAGGGTGACGTTGATGGGCACCGAATCGAAGCACTTTTTAAAGTCGAACGCGATGCCATACAGCGGGCGCCCCATGAGGTGCGCCTCTTCGATCTCGGCTGCCAGATGCCAGAAAAGGTCTTCCGTGCTGTGCTTAGGCCGGCAGCCGTGGAGCCCCTCTGGAGCCAGTTCGTCCATCCAGCGTTGCGCGTCTTTAGCCCTGACAGCAGCCCATATCCTGTACAGCACCGGTGCCACTGAGATCGGTCGTTGGGACAAGGGATCTCCTGTGCTCTTCGGTTTCGGTATCAGCGAGACGAGAGCGTGCATCAGTTCTTCCGGCCATTCTCCGCTTTCCTCCACCTCATTTAGTACTCGTGCGAACCCTTCCAGAAGCGAGTTCGGCAGCTGTTGCAGCTCGTGGATCCTCCACCCGTGCATCCCAGCTGAGGCTGACTTCTTCATCTTCGCAAGCGCTGCTTTCACGTCACCCACCGTTATCGCCTCGCACTCCATTTCGGCCCTGTCTGGCAGGACGGGGCTGTACATCCGCAGAAACCGCCCCCAGCACGGTTCCTCCCGCGTCGTGTATCGCTGAAAGATTCCACCCCACGCCTTCTCGCCCCTCAAGATCTCGTCAATTTCCGCCGCGTTCGCCGTCAGGGTTCCGTCGTCCCGTCGCAGGAACGTCAACGGCGAGGCATATTTATCGGCGATGAAATTGAACACTAAGCCCCTTCCATGCGCCCATGCTTCCTGCATCTTATGCGTCCACTGCGCCTTTCTGTGCCGTCTGAGCGCGGAGAATGCTGCCCTCTGGGATCCCTCCAGGCTCGTCAAGGCGCTTTGAAGCGCTTGTAACTCGGAGAGATCGCCTGACATCACGATGTTGGCGACTGCCTCCGGGATGTGGCCTCTTCCTACCCTCTTCCGTGCGGCTTCTCTCGCTTTTTCCTCTCGTCTTGTAAGCGGATACGGTATGTCAGATCTCAGTCGCTCCCGGGCTGCTTGTACCAATGTCCGCAGGTGCCCCAACAGCTCGTCTCGTGCTCGAGTTTGCTTCGTGGAGGCACCCCTTGTTGACGAGTGCTGGAATTTGGTGGCTAGTCGCGAGTCGCTGACCACTTGGTTCCCGCGTCCCTTGTACGCCCTGGACGGCAATGCGAGCTCGCGCCTGTGCAACATGAGCAGATAGCTTTCTGCGTGTTGCGATAGCTGTTTCAGACTCATAGCTCCCGTCATGGCCTCTTTTGCCTCGTTGGCGAACACTTCTAAAAGACTCTTCTCACTCAGGTTGAGCAACGGATATGCCCGAGGAAATGCTGTCGGGAGTATTGCGCGCCTGTGGCGCTCTCGGAACACTTGCTGGCGCATCGTCACGTACATTGGTGCATGCGTGTGGAACTCGCTGTTTTTCCTTTCCACTGTGCAGACCTTGCTGATGGCTGGTGCCGCACAGGCATTGGCGAGGCACAAGTCTATCCTGCTCCCTCCTGTCGCATTCGGCGCCCAGCACGTGCACGGTGGTTCTTCGCCTTGGCCTACCGCGTAAGCGGCTGCCGCATCTGCCCATCTTCCCGACCGGCATGCTGCGGCTAGTACTGAACTGGTCTCTGTCGAACAATTGAAGTCACCCACTACAAGGGTCGGCACTTGCCCCAGGCCTGCCGCTATACCCAACACCTCTGTTATCAACTGCTCCCTTTCCCCCTGCACCTGCACGCTGTTCCCGCTCTGCCCGTACAACGAGAATATGTGTAATGCTGTTCTGCCGTCCCCCAGGGCTACGACAACATGCACAACGCGCGTCGATGCCACCACTCTCTTCTCTGAGTCTTCAACCGCTGCCACTAGTTGCGCTGTGAGGTGCTGACGGGTTAGCACTGCCACTCCACCAGGTCTTCTTTGGCTTCTCCCGTCTCCACCTTCCACCATCGTTACGTCGTCGCCCCAGTGCACGTTCCATCCGTACGCCGCGAGAAATGAACCCATGTACGCCTTTTCTGCCTTGGTTACCCGGGTCTCTTGCAGTACGACTATATCTGCTTTGAGCAGGGCCACCACCAACAGCTTCTCCGTGTCCAAGGATGTCACGTTTATGGTGACGATCACTATATCGTCGTCGTGCGGGCTCCATGATCGATCCTGCTTCGCCTCGGCGATGCTGGGTAACCTTGGTTCGGGCGCGCGGGGGCGCGTGTTCCGTTGCCGGGTCCGCGCAGCGGCGGGCACGCCGGTTGGTAGGTGGTGGGTCGGTGCGTCTGTGCCAGCAACCGGGCCAGCATTAATCAGAGCGAGCCGCGCCAAGGGTACCGTGTCGCCTGTCGTCGCCTCCAGCAGGCGCTGGCTCGGCAGCGGTAGAATCACGGTGTCGTAGTGCTCCGGCCGGTACGTAAGAACAATGGTCGCGGTCGGCGACGGTTGTCTGCATCCACGTAGGGCCTCCCGGCTCGTCGCGTTCAGCACCCAGATGTCGCAGCGCAGCACTCGCGACGCTGCCCGTAGTGTCAGCTCATCGCCGTACGTGGCGTTCCTCCGCATGGCCGCCAGGTAAGCCTGCCACTTGGCCAACTCTTCCGCCACCGTGAGCCCTCGACTGTCCGGCCCCGGTTCCATCACCATGTACGGACGGTAGTCAGCCGGGCGCGCCTCCATCTCATCAACTACCATTTGTCGCAGTCGCTCTGCATCCACTGTCCCGTGCCGTTGTGCGATGGCTGAGAACTGGCAGTTCCCGTCTCCCGGCACCGGGCATGCGCGGCCAAGCATCTCGCGGGTCGCAGCTCGTACCCACCGCTCGTCGGCGAGGATAGTTACAGGTCCCCCCCCAACGAGCTTCCTTCCCGTCGTGTCGTAGCCGGCATGTCCGTGTTCCTCCCCCGCCCCGCCAAGGGGGCTCTGCCTTCATTTACGGGCCGGCGCCGTGCTCCCGAAGCCCATCTGCTTCAGGGTCCTCGTCGCCTTTGACGGTGGCTGCTTCGGGGGCTCCGGTGACCGCGACTTGGACTTGGTCAGCGACCTCGGCCGCTTCTTGACCTTGTCCGGCTCCGCCAGCGACTGCCGCTTCGGCGAGGGTGACGTCGTCTTCTGGGGGTCGCCTGTCCGTGCCTGGAGCTGCGCACGCAAGGCCTGCACCAGCGTCCCCAGCTCCTCCATCTTCCGACACATGTCAGCGTTCTGGGCGCGCAGCTCGGACACCTCCCTCTCGAGCTTTGCCCTCACCTCGTCGGGTCGCTGCGCGTCCTGTTCGGCTGGCTGCGGCTGGTGCTTTCCTGCTTTCCCCCCTTTCTTTCCTTTCTTGCCCCCCTTTCCGGCGTTCGGCGGTGGTGCGTCCGAGGTTTGCGGGATGTCGGCGCCGGGGTTCCCCGGGGGCCCGCTCTGCTGTCCTGTTTCTGCTGGCGCCGCTTGGGTCGTCTGCGGTCTGCCGTCACTCCAGGCCTTCAAGCCCTGCTTCCTTCCGTACAGGCCGATGAAAGCGGCCTTGGCGTAGGTCATTCCCTGACGCTCTGTTCCGTCTTCGGCCGGGTCTGTCCGGGTCTCTTCCGTCCCCTTTGTCTGCACCCATCTCGGTTGCGCCTCGTCCTTCTCCCTGACCGTCGACACGGTGACCAGTTCCCCAGTCGTCTCGACCTGGAAAATCCAGGCCGGTGGCTCCGGGCCGCGGACGACGGCGAGGCGCTTGCTGCGCTTCGGGATCACGCGGATCACCTCGACGCCCGTCCATCCGGCCGCGTGGAGAAACGCTGCCACCTGCACCGGCGAGATCGTCCGCGGAAACCCGGCTACGTCCCAGATCTGGCCCGGCTGTCCCGGCTGCTCCTCCTCCTGCGCAGCCGCCGTCCCCAGCAACGCTCTCATAGCCGCCTCGGCCTGTTCCCCCTCCCCTTTTAGTACGCCCATGCCGCGCACACTGACGATGAGGCTCGTCTTCGCGCGCGCAGCGGCTTTCCTCGCTTCGTCCAGGGTAAGGTCGTCCCTCAGCCATAGCGCGCCTCTTCCGTCCCCTTTCAGCGTTGTGAAGACGCCCCCTTTCCCCGAAGCCGCCAAGGCGCCCTCCTTGCTGCGTCCAGCGACTCGCAGTAGTGCGCGGATCTGGGCCGTGGGGCCGGGGGTGCCGCGCGTCTCGATCCCCGTAAGCGACTTGATGTCCTCCCGGGGTACGCCCTCCCCCACGAAATGGCCCGTAAGCCAGGCCCTGGCGTCCGCCCCACAGCCCGTCCACCCTTCCACCGTCGCGTACCGGCGCGCGACTACCACGGACACCCTGTGTTCGTCCGCGGGCGGCAGGGGTGCGCTTGTCCTTCGGAGCAGCGTCCCAACCAGCTCGTCGCCAAGCTGCAGCAGGACGGCCGGGCGGACTTCAGTTCGCGGACCTCTGCGCGTCACCACCGTCGTCTCCACCCCCTCGCCTTCCCGCCTTTTGGCCCCGAGGACGACCACGGCCAGTCGTCCCTTCCGGCTCTTCTTCGCCAACTCAGTGGCGTCCGCCCATGTGACCAGGGCTACGCCCTGTGTCGTCTCCGGCTTCCTGATGTCGTTGGCCGTTACGACCGCTACGGGCCAGTCCTCTGGCCTGAGCTGTGCCAGCTGGCCTCGCCGTTTTCCCGCCAGCACCCAGCCAGTGCCAGGTGCTTTCGCGTCGTTGGCCTGCGTCGGCCGCGGCGGCCCAGCAGAGTCGCCGCGTTGCCCGGGGCCACCACGTGGAGGTGCAGGCATGATGTTTTGTATATTTTAATAATTTGATCTTCTTCCAGCCCCTGTGTGTGTGTGTGTGTGTGTGTGTGTGTGTGTGTGTGTGTGTGTGTGTGTGTGTGTGTGTGTGTGTGTGTGTGTGTGTGTGTGTGTGTGTGTGTGTGTGTGTGTGTGTGTGTGTGTGTGTGTGTGTGTGTGTGTGTGTGTGTGTGTGTGTGTGTGTGTGTGTGTGTGTGTGTGTGTGTGTGTGTGTGTGTGTGTGTGTGTTGCGGACCCGTTTTAACGTGGTGCCTCCCTTCACGAAAGTACGACCACGCTCAGACTAGGCTAGGTAACGGCCGATGCATCCCCGGGCTGGGAGTGGGGGTCTCTGTTCGCTTTTCTGTTTGCGTGGTGCTTCGGGCAGCAGCTGGCTATTGCTTCGTTTGCGGCTACGCAATCGCCGCAGCGTCCTAGTCTGTGAGCTGTGCAAAAGTGCATCCGCGGCCTTAGACCATCCGATCCGTGATGATGCTGCTTGAGGCGACTGCAGGTCTCCGTCGGCAGGCGCTTTTTGACGCACTCCCTGAATCGCGGCTTTCTGTGATGTGTGTGTCTGTGTGCCGTGTGTGTTTTCTGGTATTTTGCATGTGCTGCCCCCTCTTTGGCAACACGCACCTGTGCTCTCTCGGGAGGCGGCGCCTCTCCTGCCATCCAGTGCCTGGTGGAGTTTCTGCTCTTCGTATTGTCTGACGAGGACTGCCCAGGAGAAAGAGAAAAGTAAGAACACGTCTTTGTAACTGATAGCACCAACGCAAGGGAATGTTGAGTGAGTGCCTTAACCCGGGGAAACGAGCTTGGGCGAGGTCACCTTCCATCCACCCGGGAGGTTACGGAGGGTGGAAAAACTTGAATTTTTTCCGTTTTCACATTTCTTTGAACCAACCACACCCTGAAGGCTGTGTGAAGTTCTCTAATCGACTTTCGTGGTGCATCAACTCCCTCAGTGAAACTGTGTTTGTTGCCCCGCGCGAACCAGGACGGCTATCGGGCCACCCCTGCCCGCGAGTGTGTTCGAAGCAGAGGGGAATCGCCTGTGAGGCGAACCGCTCCCCTGTGCGCACGTGCGTCTATAATTCGTGTGCTGTGTCAACGTTTGCTGTTTCTGCTTTTTCCTCTCCCCCCGAATCTGGCGTGGCCGCGCTTTGTCAGAGGTGCTTCGGTACCGCGTGCACTATGCGAGCTTCGCACCGCGAAGGCATCACAGGCCTTCGACTACCTGAGCAACTCACTGTCTTTTTTGTGGTGACACAAGTCTTTCGAAGACCGTTCTATAGCTGGTTCGGAAACAAGAAGAGGGAACCCTCCGGTGAATCGACCTGGTGTAGACTTGCCTTGCGTCCCCCCCCGTCTGCGGCCTTTTTATTGGCGTCTGATGAGCCGGCGCCGTGCTACACACCACCACGCTTGCGTGAAAGTGGAAGCGACCCACGGGATTATGCGTCTGGCGGTTCTGTGTTGAAAGGGCTCCCCTCTGCGCCACCCTTCTCCTACTTCTCCAACGGCTCGGGAGCCCCAACGGCGCAGCGCCGTTTTTTCTTTTTGAACGTATGCTAATCCTGCAGGGAATAGTTGGCTAGACCTCTTGAGTTCGTCCTAACCACGATTTGGGGAGCCGGGAGAACCTACAAAGCCAAGAGCAGGACCGACCCCCGTCCGTGAGAAAAAGCGAAGAATACAATCTATCTGTCTTTGTCAAGAGCTGCGACTCAACTATTCTTAGTGTGTCCGCCAGGGATCCTGTTTCCCGCCCAACACCGATATTCGGGAACGGTCGATCTTCTTTCTCTCTCTTTTTAATTGAATACGCACCTGCTTTGTAGTAAATACTCGCGGAGACCGACGGTTGCGAAACACACAGAAAAGCGCGCCAAAAGACTTCCGGAGCCACGCAGCCGAAAGGCAGGCATAACGCGGCATTCGTCAACATGCCGGCGACTCCGTTGAAAAACGTTTCGAAAAAACTATGTAGCAGTGTTCCAAAATGCACACCGCACAAACAAAAAGTCTTGCACTCTATACTGCGTCGGTCGTGTGTTACCGAAAAGACTACAAATGAATGCCAGCAGAAGGATTCACCGACCCTCTCAGCTCGTGCATTATCAATACGTTGCGAACAACTGATAATCCAATTGCCTGGATGATGGGTAAGCGGCTTGCTGGTACGCCCCTCTGTAGTATTCTTTTTTTGGGATGGGGGCAAGGGTACTGGGGAGTGGGCAAGGCATCTAGATGCCCACCCGCTGTAACTCAAACAAAACGATTCCAAGCCGTAAAAGCCGACGGCTTCAGAGAAGAGAGAAAAAAATGACACTCGCAATCTTGTCCAACCATCCCCGTTTTCCTTTGACCCTCATGAACGTGCAGCCCGGAGAAAGGCCCGTCACACTGTTCTAGACTATCAGGCCCCGCAGCGGCAATCTCCGCACATTTTTGGTACTAGTCGTCTCGTAGCCGTGAGAATTGGCAGTTTTTCGACACGGACGGAAGCCGTGCACCTGCCGGATGTGGCTAACCCCGTATGGGAATCCACGGTGCGAGCGGTGTGTGGATGAAACAGGTCAATCGAGTGATAGCACACGACTTCAAGTCGGTGCAAGCCCGCAAGAGCTTCTGCCCTATCAGCTTTTGACGGTAGTGTAGTGGACTACCGTGGCTGTAACGGGTAATTAGGGTTCGATTCCGGAGAGGGAGCTGCTGGTGCATTTCTTGCGACGCACCGTAGCTACTTCTCAGGGATACGGAGGGAATGAAAACACCTGCAATCACCCGCTCCACCCGCAGGCGTTCAGCTTCCGTACGTACACAGAAAATTGGGCAGTGGTGTTGGAGTCATGGGAACGCCGATGAGTCTATCTCAAACCCATGCACGAGAAGCACGACGAAATGCCGACAAACGCAATGGACCAACCTAGTGCTGTGATGGGTGCGCACGCGTGCGCGCCGGTTTTCAAAAAAAAGGTGCGCACGGCCGTACGGGCGCGCGCACGCGCACAGCTGACTCAGTGTAGCCAAATCCCAGTCTGAATCTTCTTTTTGGCAGGTTTTGGTGCGGGTTTGTTTCCAGCAGGCTTCGGGGCGGGTTTGTTTCCAGCAGGCTTCGGGGCGGGTTTGTTTTGTGCAGGGTTTGGAGCGGGGTTCTCCCTGTGGTCGGGGAGTGCTCCGGTGTACCCTCCGTGAGCCCCCCCGAAGAAAGGTCCATCACACTAGTTCCAAGCTACTTAGCCCGGGTCTCTGGGTCGCGTCCCCCTCCTTCTCTTGGTCGCCTGGTCTTGCGTCTTGTTGATCCGTCCGGGCTGGGGGCTTCGCGCTTCCCCTTCGTCTTGCATCACCTCGTCTCCACTCCCTGCCGCACGGGCTTCTACGTTTTGTGCCACCTGCGACGCGGGTCGCTTTACTGCTTTTCTGCGCGACGGCTGCTCTGTACTCGCTGCCTTATCCGCGATTGCCGCTTCTCGTACCGACCGCGCCTGCCTTTCCTGTTCTGCCTTTCGCCTCTGTGGTCCGTCGGCCGCCTCAGCTCGGGCGTCCTGCTGTGCTGTCTGGATCTCCTCGTCTTCCTTCTTTCGTTGCTTGGCACTCGGTGCTGCCCGCGCCGCTTGCGGCGCGGGCCTCTTCAGAGCCGGTCGTCCTCGTGCACGCTGTTCCGCCTTCGTATCCTGCGCGCGCCGTGCGGCCGTGCGCACCTCAAAAACCCGCGCACGGCCGCACGGCGTGCGCGAGAAGCGACAATCGCGGATACGGCAACGAGTACAGAGCAGTCGACGCGCAGACGAGCAGCAAAGCGGCCCGCGTCGCAGGTGGCACAAACCGAAGAAGCCCGTGAGGCAGGGAGTGAAGACGAAGTGATGCAAGACGCAGGGGAAGCGCGAAGCGACCAGCCCGGACGGACCAACAAGACGCAAGACCAGGCGACCAAGAGAAGGAGGGGGACGCGACCCAGAGACCCGGGCTAAGTAGCCTGGAACTAGTGTGATGGACCTTTCTTCGGAGGGGCTCACGCACTCAAAGATCGACTTATACGCACGGCGTGCGCACGCGCACGGCATGCCGTGCGCACGCATCACAGACCTAGTGGGAGTGAGCAGGGGAAATTGCAAAATACTCACCCCCCTAAGCCGCCGGGTGCTTATTTCGAGGAGGGGGAGCAGACACAACACCGCTCCAAATGAGGTGTGGATGCGTCGAAACGCGAAGAAAGTTTCTGGAAATTATAGGCGAACCGACAGGACTGCACATCAACCTCGGTTGATTGCCGCCAACACACACACACACACACACACACACACACACACACACACACACACACACACACACACACACACACACAACACACACACACACACACACACACACACACACACACACACACACACACCACACACACACACACACACACACACACACACACACACACACACACACACACACACACACACACACACACACACACACACACACACACACACACACACACACACACACACACACACAAAAAGAAAACCAAAGCCACGTTCAAGAAAGATGCCGCACCAAGAAGCTGTCCGCGTCATGGTCCGCGTGCGGCCGTTCAACGCGCGGGAGCGGCAGCAGCTGAGCGAGGAGGAATGGCCTATGTCGATTATCTACATGCACCCGGACTCGCCGAAGGTAGACGTCCTCGATAAGGACGGAGGAATCATCGATTCGTACGACTTCGGCGAGACGTTCTGGTCGATCCCTGAGTCGCAAAAGCAGATCTGTTCAAAGCCGTTCGCGGACCAAGAGACAGTATACAAGCAGATGGCGCTCCCGGCTGTCGACGCCGCTCTCGAGGGGTACCACGCCTGCATCTTTGCCTACGGGCAGACAGGGTCGGGTAAAACATATTCGATGCTCGGCTCGGTGAAGGACCCCGGCATCGCGCCGCGGTTGGTGGACCACCTGTACGAGAGGTTGGAAAAAGCGAACAAAAAGGGCTGGGCCTTCGAGGTCACGCTTTCGTTCATGGAGATCTACAACGAGAAGGTGAAGGACCTGCTGCTCGAGATGGGGCCCCCGTCGCCCCGGCACGGCAGGCGCCGGTCGTCGGCCGGCCACAATTCGCCGCTCGGGCGGAAGAGCACGAAGCACGGCGACTTCCGCGATTTGAAGGTGAGGCAGAGCCAGGTCATCGGCGTGCACGTGGACGGGCTCACACGGCTCGGTCCAGAGCAGGGAGTGAAGACCGCGGATGCCGTGAAAAAGGTGATGCGTTTCGGGATGGAGCACAGGGCCACCGCTGAGACGAAGATGAACGCGACTTCGTCGAGGTCGCACGCCATCTTCCAGCTGTGCATCACGGCGAAAAACGTGCAACGCAGCGTGACGCGATACTCCCATATCAACATCGTCGATCTCGCCGGTTCCGAGCGCATCACAGCCTCCGGGGCGTCTGGGCAGACCCTCGTCGAAGCCACTCGGATCAACTTGTCGCTGACGACGCTTCGGAGGGTGATCGACGCCCTCATCCACAACAGCAAGCACAAGAGCCAGATCATACCGCCGTACCGGGACAGTCTCCTGACCTACATCCTTTCCGAGTCGCTCGGCGGTAACAGCAACACGATGATGCTCGCCGCGATCTCGCCGTCGGAGCTCAACCGGGAGGACACCATCAACACCCTGCGGTACGCGATGAAGGCGAAGTCGATCGTCAACACCCTGAAGCGAAACGAGGAAAAAACGGCCGGCCGGGTCGGCCACTTCGCGGCGGAAATTGCGGCGCTGCGCGCGCAGCTGTCGGAGAACGACCCGGACACAGAGATGTACATGGAGATGAAGGAGACCCTCGTACAGCGGGAGCACGAGCAAGCCGCGGCGACGCTCCAGGCGCAGGACGCGAAGGAGCTGATGGAGAAGCGGAGGAAGTCCATCGTCCAGGCAGAGATCCAACGCGCGGAAATGGTCAAGCAACTGGAGGCCCTCGAGGGCGTCGAAGACGAACACAAGCTCGTAGCCTCCGAGAGACGGCGCGCCGAAGTCGAAAGAGACCGAATCCGCACAGCCATGCGGAAGGTCGAAAGCCAAAAGAGGGAGGCGGAGCAGCTTCTCGAAGAGCAGCAGCAGGCGAAAGAGGATCTCGAGCAGCAAAAAGTGATGTCCATCGAGCAGGCCGCGCTCATCCGCACCGACATGGACCTCCTCAAGCGCAGGAAGTTCGCGGTCGCCTTCAAGCAGGCCTTCGGCATGCACCGCGCGCAGGGGACCGGGAACATCCTGCAACACGAGCTGCGTTCCATCCACGACTCCATCGACCGGACCCAAAAGGACCTTGCCGAGACCGAACTAGCGCTCGTTTCAGCGCTGAAGAAGAAGCGGACGACCGAAATCGACCTGAAAGTCTGCAACGCGCAGGCCGACGACGTCCAGCGGTCGACCGCCGTCCAGGAGAAGCAGGTAGCGGCGGACGCGATGCGGCGCAGCAACGAGGACCTGATTTCGGAAGTTAACATCCTCGAAGAAAAAGTGTCCGAGCTGCGGCTGCGGGTCAGCAGCATGGACAAGTCGAGGCAGTCCGCGGCGGACCGGGCCGAAGCCAGAGGCATCGAACTGCGCCGGAAAATGGGCAACGAGAGGGCGAGGCGGAAGCACTTGGACAACACGCTCGAGCTGATTACCATCGAGCTGGAGGACTACAAGAGCGAGCTGCGGCTGTCGCGCGAAACCAAAGCCAAGGCGCACACGGACCGGAAGGAGAAGAACGTGCGGACTGAAGGGCTCCTCGGTGTCAACCGCAGCCTCCGGGAGAGCAACGAGGCTATGCACATGCATCTCGACGTCAACTACAGCGAGCTGCAGGGCGAACTGAAGAGGGTACGTTCCCCCCGAAATCTTTCCAGTTCCGTGTTTCGAGTTTCGATTTTAGCGTCCAGAAACGTATTGCCAGCGTACATTGCCTACGGGCAGGGCGAGGCTCTTCGTGACACCGAAAGTCGTCTCCAGAAAAGCGTCCATTCAGCCGGCTGTCTCTGTGGCAACAATGCATTGCCATTCCTAAACAATAGCAGTTGGCAGCGTACGACATACAACATTTCAAAGCAGGGTGTCTTTTAGAGTGCACGCATTTCTTCCGATTAGCGAATGGCAACACAGGCTTTACTTCGCTTCAGTTGTTACGCACTTGCCATATTCTCTTCAGGCCATCGGAGCTGTTTCCACAGACGATTATTTTCGGTTAAAATCGCACTTCCCACACAGCTGCGCCTGCTTCACGACGAGTCGCTGCCGCTGGGCGAGGAAATGCGGTTCGCGTCGATGCTACTCCATCTCGGCTATGGCCGCGCCGCAGCGACCGGGCAACGGTGTGTTTTATTTGTCGTATGACTTACGCTGACCTAGTTATAACATTGACGATAACGACGATGTCAATTGTGGTGCAGAACTGCTATTTCCCACACACAACCGCTCTGCTTACCCGAAAGGGTCTGGGCTGACAAACGTTGTTGCCAGAATAATGTAAACAGGGGAGTCGAATAAGAACAGTTATTTAACACACGTCTGGTTGTCCAAAAACACTACCCCTATTTGATCCTGCTACTGTTCGGCTACCCGGAACTTTTTTTATTGTTCGACAAATCGAATAATAACTCAGTGTTGTTATTCGACCCCCCCCCCCCCCTTTACTTCCCCACACGAACAGGAATCCCACTCGCCCGGTTAGTCTCGTTCATACGTCACCTGGCCGCACATCCCTTCGAGCGCCGTCGAATGGTCTGCCCTTCTTATTCTTCTTGGTACTCACAGGCCTGCGAGTTGCCCTACGATGCATTTGTGCAGGCTGCATTTTGGTGGCTGATCAGAGATCCGAACCTGCGAGTGAACCAGGGTAGATACACGAAACGATCAACCGGCACGTGCAAACACAATGCGTTCGGAAACTGAACCGCCTGTCAGGACCTTCTGAACAGGATCAAGTTCACAATTCTAGAGTTTGAAAGCGCTTCGCACGGCGCATTGCACAATGCCTGCCGCTGGCCGGGCGCCCGGCAAGAGCAAGCGTGCCGCAAGCGTAGCCGAAAGGTGAGGCGAGAGAGGCACCCTGTCGAAGGACAAGTCCACGAACAAACAAGAGCCAAAATGATGGAACTGTGCCGCACCCCCCGCACGAAAACCGCCAAACCAACCAAGTTAACAACAAATGCCGCAGGCCGATAGCTGCGAAGTGACGACTTGTCTGCACGAACAGCCGACAATAGCCGTCTCTGGCTTCCCGCGCGGCAGGTGAATCGTGTCACTGACTCGCCGCACCGAACTACCCGGTCGCGATGCCGATGAGGTCAACACGGACGCTGCATGGGGCAATCTCTTCGGTCGTCTCCGCGTGGCCATGTTCTTCTTCTTTTTCATAAGCGCCAGCTTGGAAGGAAATGCTCGACGATGCTGCCCGACGAAGAACAGAAGGGATCCCAAGTACTGTAACTACCGAACCACGTGTTGAACGGACGTGAGGTCATGCGGGTCTACCCCTACACGACAAATCACACAAAATCGTCGTCTTGTTGCGTTAGTGGCACAAAATCAACAGGTCAAAGTCCTGAGTGAGAAAACAACACACGGTGGTGTAAGCGAAGAACAAAGACCGGCCCTCTGCGGAGCATAGCTTCGCAACCGAGCAGCCAACCAATGGAGCCGACCATCTGCTTGCACCCCGGCGGCATTGCGAATTAAGGACTTGCGACCGGAGCATCGGCGCCGCGTTGGCTGGCCATCTCGCTCGTTCCGCTGCACAGACCGCCCACAGCAATACTCACCCTTCGCGGAGTAACCAAGTAATCCAGAGGGGCTCCAAGTGCACTTAAGCGAAAGACAGACCAGGATCTTCCGAAATCCAGGAGATGGAGATGGTCCCGTTCGACCTTGGCGCAGTGTGATGCGCTATAGGCAGCGGCAGGCAACGCGACGCGGTTTCTGGAGATAGTGGTGGGCCGACGCAACTGCACTGGGACCTTTTCTGCGGGGAGAGAAAACGAAAGAAAGAGAACCGCAATAACCGGCTATAAAACTGGCTCAAAGCCAAGTCCATTCGTACTCATGCAGTTAAGAGCCCCCGTGTGGAGGGTCGAATCGAGTTTAAGCGACGACGTGACTCGTGTGGCAGTTCTCAAAGCAACGTGTATGAAACCTCTGTTTGAATGCCTTTGTGGCTCACGCAGCACTCCAACCAGTTCAATAACCAATGCAAGCTTCTGCCCTGGTGGCACTTGCATTTCAAGCCCAAAGTACAGTAAAACAACCCTCGTCCCCCCGCCGCCGCATGACTGTCGCTGTTTTCTTCTCTGTTGTTCTTTGCATGGCGGAAGGCCAACGACCAGTCTCGAGGCCCGTGCCTTGAGCTTGTACCTTTTGGACAAAGAGTCGCTCGTGTCTCTCCTCCCCCCCCAAATACCTGTATTACCCCCGTCCAACAACCCCAGCCCTCCCTCGTAACGCGAACTTTTTCCCGTATTCCTTTTGCGCAACCAACGCCCGGCTAGGCTTGCACGTCGTAAGCCAGAATTGACCGTCGCCTGACTTTTTTCGTCCGATCAAAGACAACTGTCTGGGCACCACAGACCACAGAACAAAAGAAGGAAATAATGGCCAGGTATCCGGTCTAGGGCGGCTGTGGACTAAAAATTAACAATGAACTGACGATCGCGAAGAATGAATTGGATCGCGCATGCTGCACTAATGTACTATTCCAGCGAGCGAGCTGCTAAGTGAGACAAGCCTGCAACTTTCCCACAGCCCAACCACCCACTAAAGGGCGGGGGTGGGGGACAAGTTTTCCCAGTTAACTAAGGGCCCCCCCCCCCCCCCTCCGACTGTAGGTTGAGGAAGGCGCCAACGTGGAGACTGCTAGACACCCCTGACTCCCACTCCGGATTGCGGGAGTGGTTTTGCGTTCGTTTGTGCCTCACTCGGTGAAAAAGCGCGGGAGTGGTCACTCCCGCACTTTTTCACTCCCGCATTGCCGTAGTATATGGCTGCTGAAGTCCGGGGTGTATAGTCCTCTACGAGACTTGACGGGCCTCGTGGGCTTGTGGCCCGCCTTGAGAGTCCGGCATGTGTGCCGTTTACGGGATACATGTCGGCTCCCTACTCATGGGGACCAAGGTAGACACTCTCACACCTCAAACATAGGACAACCCACACACTCCATCTGGTGCTTTTGTGGGGCGAGTGGGCCTGTGACCCGCTTTGAGAACTCTGGAGTTCGGCATGTGTGCTGTTTACGGGATACATGTCGGCTCCCTACTCATGGGGACCAAGGTAGACGCTCTCACACCTCAAACATAGGACAACCCACACACTCCATCTGGTGCTTTTGTGGGGCGAGTGGGCCTGTGACCCGCTTTGAGAACTCTGGAGTTCGGCATGTGTGCTGTTTACGGGATACATGTCGGCTCCCTACTCATGGGGACCAAGGTAGACACTCTCACACCTCAAACATAGGACAACCCACACACTCCATCTGGTGCTTTTGTGGGGCGAGTGGGCCTGTGACCCGCTACGGGATACATGTCGGCTTCCTACTCATGGGGGACCAAGGTAGACACTCTCACACCTCAAACATAGGACCAACCACTAAGGGGCGAGTGTCTCCGCTACGCCCGGGATTCGTTACCTACGTGTGTCAGATCCTGAAGGGCTGGATCCGCCGTCGTGCAACGCGTTTTACTCAAAACTGAGTAAACGTAAACGCTTTATAAAGGATAAACGTTTCCGCTTACTTGTTCCGCCACTGCGCCGCAAACTGTGCCGCATGGCCAGCCTTGTCGTAGGAGCGGAGATAAAGAACGGAGAGAGAGAGAGATGCTAATTGACAGACTGCGGGCACTTTACGAAAGGAAATCGCAAGCAATGTCGCAAGGATCTTGCCTGTCTTATAGCCCCCCCCCACCCGGCCCCGCCTGCCTTTCTTTCGACTGCAACCCTGCTGCACGCGCCCTGCGAAATCCGACTCTCTTTGTATTTCGTTGCTCTTATTAGCGCGACTCCGTTCCTTTCCTCTCGGGGCATGGAACTGTAGGGTGAACTCGTGACGTTGTTGTTGGGGAACGCCGCATCTTCGGTTCAGTGCATCGTCGTCTGTGTTCCTCACAGAGTTCCCTAGCGAGAATGATACAAGCGAAAGGACACGGCACGTGCCACGCCTAGGCGGAGCGCGACGCCACAGAACTCAAGAACGATACGGTCACAAAAAGTCTGCGAAGTCTTCTTTTTCGTGCGACAGACGCGTCGCACAGACTGATAATTCACCCCTCCTCTAGGAAACACCTCCGCAGGCTGATACCTGGTAGCAAACCCCCCCAACAAACCTGAGCGTGACACCTTTTTTAAGCTGGCAGCAAAACATCGATAACCCCTGAGCATAACACAAACTCTCATCTCTCACTCTCGTTCCTATCCAGTGGGCAGTTGGGCAAGCGTGTGTGTGGGGTAACACAATGGCGAGCCTGGCGCAACAGTGCGCTGCGAAGATGAGGGAAACCGCGCGGAAATGGGACGCGTACGACGCCGAGCACGCCCGCGCATGACCCTTGGGAACAGCTAGCCAGGCCAAGCTCACAGAGAGAGCTAGGAATGAGAAGACGGCTGCTCCTCGTCTCTCGGGTACGGGTCTTCAGTTGTCCGTTTCCAGCGACAGACGCGTTGCGCGAACTGAGAAGGCACCCCGCTAGGACCTTATACCCCCTTTTTTCAGTAGTAAATCCCCGAACAAAGCTGAGCGTAGCAGACTCTCCGTCTCTCTCTCTTTAACCAGACCTCTCTCTTTCCAACGCAGTGGGCAGTCGGGCAAGCGTGTTTGTGGGGTAACACAATGGCGAGCCTGGCGCAACAGTACGCCCGGTGGGAGTTGTACGAGGCGGCGCCCTTCGCCGACGACGAGTTGGAGCTCGACTTGGACGCGATCAGCGGGCCGGCGGACGAGGTCGCCCGCATCCGGGAGAACTCGAAGCAGCAGGACGCCCTCCTCCGCCGCCAGCCAGCCGCGGAGGCGAGCGCCGCCGCCGGCACGCAGCCCGCCGGGCGCCCACCCGAAGCCGGGCAGCCAGAAATCGTCAAACGGCCGCTCTGCGTGCAGGACCCGTCGGTCGCTGCGAAGATGAGGGAAACCGCGCGGAAATGGGACGCGTACGACGCCGAGCACGCCCGCGCATGACCCTTGGGAACAGCTAGCCAGGCCAAGCTCACAGAGAGAGCTAGGAATGGGAAGACGGCTGCTCCCTCGTCTCTCGGGTACGGGTCTTCAGTTGTCCGTTTCCAGCGACAGACGCGTTGCGCGAACTGAGAAGTCACCCCGCTAGGACCTTATACCCCCTTTTTTCAGTAGTAAACCCCCGAACAAAGCTGAGCGTAGCACTCTCCGTCTCTCACTCTTTAACCAGACCTCAACTCTCTTTCCAACGCAAAGACAACCTCTCATCACTCACTCTCTTTCCAATCCAGTGGGCAGTTGGGCAAGCGTGTTTGTGGGGTAACACAATGGCGCCTGGCGCAACAGTACGCTCGGTGGGAGTCGTACGAGACAGCGCCCTTCGCCGCAAACCCTCCCAACAAACCTGAGCGTGACACCTTTTTAAGCTGGCAGCAAAACCCCGATAATCCCTGAGCATAGCACAAACCTCTCATCTCTCACTCTCTTTCCAATCCAGTGGGCAGTTGGGCAAGCGTGTGTGTGGGGTAACACAATGGCGAGCCTGGCACAGCAGTACGCTCGGTGGGAGTCGTACGAGGCGGCGCCCTTCGCCGACGACGAGTTGGAGCTCGACTTGGACGCGATCAGCGGGCCGGCGGACGAGGTCGCCCGCATCCGGGAGAACTGGAAGCAGCAGGACGCCCTCCTGCGCCGCCAGCCAGCCGCGGAGGCGAGCGCCGCCGCCGGCACGCAGCCCGCCGGGCGCCCACCCGAAGCCGGGCAGCCAGAAACCGTCAAACGGCCGCTCTGCGTGCAGGACCCGTCGGTCGCTGCGAAGATGAGGGAAACCGCGCGGAACTGGGACGCGTACGACGCCGAGCACGCCCCCGCATGACCCTTGGGAACAGCTAGCCAGGCCAAGCTCACAGAGAGAGCTAGGAATGAGAAGACGGCTGCTCCTCGTCTCTCGGGTACGGGTCTTCAGTTGTCCGTTTCCAGCGACAGACGCGTTGCGCGAACTGAGAAGGCACCCCGCTAGGACCTCATACCCCCGAACAAAGCTGAGCGTAGCAGACTCTCCATCTCTCACTCTTTAACCAGACCTCAACTCTCTTTCCAAATCAAACACAAACTCTCATCTCTCACTCTCTTTCCAATCCAGTGGGCAGTTCGGCAAGCGTGTTTGCGGGGCAACACAATGGCGCCTGGCGCAACAGTACGCTCGGTGGGATTCGTACGAGACAGCGCCCTTCGCCGCAAACCCTCCCAACAAACCTGAGCGTGACACCTTTTTAAGCTGGCAGCAAAACCCCGATAATCCCTGAGCATAGCACAAACCTCTCATCTCTCACTCTCTTTCCAATCCAGTGGGCAGTTGGGCAAGCGTGTGTGTGGGGTAACACAATGGCGAGCCTGGCACAGCAGTACGCTCGGTGGGAGTCGTACGAGGCGGCGCCCTTCGCCGACGACGAGTTGGAGCTCGACTTGGACGCGATCAGCGGGCCGGCGGACGAGGTCGCCCGCATCCGGGAGAACTGGAAGCAGCAGGACGCCCTCCTGCGCCGCCAGCCAGCCGCGGAGGCGAGCGCCGCCGCCGGCACGCAGCCCGCCGGGCGCCCACCCGAAGCCGGGCAGCCAGAAATCGTCAAACGGCCGCTCTGCGTGCAGGACCCGTCGGTCGCTGCGAAGATGAGGGAAACCGCGCGGAAATGGGACGCGTACGACGCCGAGCACGCCCTCCTGGAACTCGACAACGCCGACCGCATGGCCCCCGAAGACGCCCCGCAGGTGGTCACGCAGTCGGAGGGCCGCATCGACATCGGCTGCGTCGACTACAAGATCGACCGCGAAGAGCACGACTTGGACCGGGACCTCGACGCGAGCACCCAAAAGCTGAAGTCCCGAACTTCGCACTATTTCCGCGCCGCCCACGCGTGCAAGGAAGAGGGCAACGCGCTGCTGAGACGCGGCGATCCCTCCGGCGCCGCCGCCAAATACGCCGAAGGCACCGCAGTAGTCGAGCAGTGCCTCACTGTGTCGGTCCTCATGGCGCCCAGCATGGCCGAAAAAGTCGCGTCCCTCGCCGTAGCCCTGCACAGCAATCGGGCGCAGGCTTGCCTGCAGCTGGAGAGGTGGGGCGAGGCTCTGTCGGAGGCGGCTTCGGCGCTGGAGCTGGATGCCGGCCACGAAAAATCGCGGTACCGCCGCGCGGTGGCGTGCTGCGAGCTGGCGGACTACAAAGCGTCGATCGCGGACATCAACCTGCTGCCTCTCTCGAACCCAGCGGGCAAGGCGTTGCGCAAGCGAGTAGACGCGGCTTGCTGCGCGTGAGGAATCGTGCCACTGCGAGTGCTGCCGTGCAACACATGGTCACGGCCATCAACCATTGAGGTATCCACCGATGGCTTTTTGGCTCAGTACAAGGCGAAACCTGCAGACGTCAGTTCCAGCACCTGTCTCCAACCCAGCTGGCAATGCGTCGCGCAAGCGAATAGACAGGGTTTGCTGCGCGTGAGGAATTGTGCTGCTGTGCTGCCGTGCAACACGTAGTCACGGCCATCAGCCATCGAGGCATCCACCGTGCGGTGGCTTTTTGGCTTTCTACAAGGCGAGGCTGCAGACGTCAGTCTCCTAGTTCCTCTCTCCAACCGCAGATAACACGCAAGTGGTTAGCCGCGGCTTGCTGCGCGTGAGGAATCGTGTGCCGTGCAACACGTGGTCACGGCCATCAACATTGAGGTATCCACCGATGGCTTTTTGGCTGAGGCAATGCGTTGCGCAAGCGAATAGACGCGGTTTGCTGCGCGTGAGGAATTGTGCTGCTGTGCTGCCGCAACACGTGGTCACGGCCATCAACCATCGAGGTATCCACCGTGCGGTGGCTTTTGGCTTACTACAAGGCGAGGCTGCAGACGTCAGTCTCCCAGTTCCTCTCTCTGCAGATAACACACGGTTAGACGCGGCTTGCCGCGTGTGAGAAATCGTGTCTGCGAGTGCTGACGAGAGCACTGCAGGTGATCTTGCTCGCAGACAGAGCAGTTGGTTTCCGCTTTTCAAACGCAGAGCGCGGCGTCCGCATCTTCTCAAAAGCTGAGGGTCCACACGGTCTACTGGTTCCGTCCGGTGCTCGTTCTTCGTGGAAGGTGCAACATGATCTCGGCCATCGAACATCGAGGCATCCATCGTGGTAGCTTTTAGCCCGTTTGCAAGGCGAAGCCTGCAGCCGACAGCCTCCAGCGTTTCTCTTCAACCCAGCGGCATGCGCAAGCGAAAAGGACGCGCGGACGATGAGCACAAAAGCACTCCAAGCACGTCGTTCTTGCACCCGCCCACCCCCTCCCCACCCCAGCAGTCTGGCCAACTCTCTGCCCCAGTTGCACGCAGCTTTCCCCTTGCCTAGCTCTCTCGGGGCCGTTGCCTCCTCCTGTGTGCACAATGTCATGGGTTTCTCTCTTCGTCGAGCAACAATAGACCTCGGCGCCGAAGCTGTAGGGGACAAGATGCGAAGCCAGAGTGTTTGCAGAAGCATGCCCATGGGTTCGCCGTCTACTTCATCGAGAGAAGTTTAGCGTGCCCCACAATCGGGCGTGACATAGAGCGTCAAAGTAGTACCCCATCTTGACAGCAACGTCTCGACGGCAACAACGGGAAGATCATCACGACGCACGACAGTCCGAGAAGAAGTGATTCTCGTCGGCTTGCGAACAGAGAAAGAATATCACAGCGTGAGTCACGCATCTCCAGCATGGCCCACTGTGTCCCCATAATACCCGCCAGGTCTAAAAAACACCCCATACCCCCTACACCCTTCTCCCGCCAAGTCTCTAATGGGCAGCTGCGGAGCAAAACAGAATGCAAATGAGAAGCCGGATGAACGTGTTGGCAGAGACATGGGGTTCACGATCTACTTCATCAAGCAGAAGTTCAGCAGCGTGGAGAACATCACGACGCAAGAGGTCCGGCAGCAAGTCGACGAAGCGGAACAAGCGAAGCTGAAAGGAGAGCAACCCGGGTGCCAGCCTGTTCTCGTCGACGTCCGAGAAGAGAAGGAGTACAACGTATCCCACATCCCGGGTGCGAAGTGGGTGCCGCCGGGCGCTACTTATGAGCAAGCATCCACCACACTCGGCCTGCCCCGTGCCCATCCCGAGGTGCAACCGCTGTATTTGTACTGCAGCGTTGGGTTCCGGTCGAGCAAGCTGGCGCAGATGCTGCAGGAGAAGGGCGAGACCCACGTCAAAAACATCGAGGGGTCGCTCTTCAAGTGGGCCAACGAAGGCGGCCCGCTCGTCGACAATGCCGGGGCGCCGACGAAGAAGGTGCATGCGTACGGATCCCTGTGGGGCAAGCTCATCCACGATGTGGAGAGCAGGGTTTACGACGAGTGAAAACCGGGGGGAAAAACACGTCCATCCCCAGGAATGAAGCTCGCTACTAGCGTGAGCTCTGGCCATGCCGGCGACACACAGGCTGCTACAACGAGGGAACGACCAGTGCCATCGCCCAAGCTGGTGGGGACGTGCTTCTATTTCCCCAGCCAGCCCAACCAACGTGTCTCTCTGTTTCTTATCTCACGGCGCAAGGCACAGGAATTCGCATCACCCTAACAATGCAAGAACCAGCCTCTCACATACACAACTCAACGCAACCGAAAGGAAGCGAATCATCCACTACTGCTGCGCTTAGTGAGTCCAGTTCCAGCGCTCTAGCCCCCCCCCCTGCCTAAACGCCGGTAGCTCCCCGAGGAGCCACCAGCTTTTCTCTGTGCTTCTGCACATTTGCCGCCCACTCTCTGTCCGTGGAAAGAGGGAGGGACACACGTGGATCGCAAAAAACCCCATCCATTCTTCACCGAACGGTTCGGTGCCGCGTTGCTACACACGACTCTTTGCATTCAACAGCTCTTCAACATCTCTTGATGAGACGAGCCCCGGCCGCAACGTGCCGATAGCCGAGGTCCGCTTCCGCCTTCCCCTTTCGACGGTTTCGTAGCCGTGTTTCCGCACCCTTGCAGCGGCAGATCCGGCTGTTAAACGCCGGGCAATGCCCGTTGTTGGTTGCTGGCAGCATTTCTGTCGGTTCCGTGCCATCACAGGAAAGGTTTCTTAATCGGGTACTATACTATACAGGTATAATCCCGTTTTTCGGGAGCGTGGAAGGAAGCCGTGGCCATCGAAGGAGAGACGCTGTAAAGAGCCCCACGCCGTCAGTTGCACCTGGCAACTGTGCACCCTGTGCACGCTGGGGACCGCTCCTTTCCCTGTCAACAGCTGATTGTTGTTCCTTTCCATCTCTCTCTGCTCAAAGAGCTCGAGCCCCTAATATCGGGGTCACAGTTTTGGGTCCTGTTCCAACCGACTCGTAGGCGTGCGTGACGACACCGTGTCGTACACATTTAGACGTCGCTTGAGCTGATCCCGCGATGAAAGCTTTGCCAAGGGAACGCTGGCGCTCTAGCTACCCCGTCTCGAGCACCCTAGCCTCTCCCCGCCTCTACTCGGCGGTTTCTCAAGGAGCCGCAGCGTTTCTCCATGCTTCTGCGCATTCGTTGACCGCCCTATTCATTGCAAGTGGATCATACGCAGGGTCGGAAGTCCAACACTCTTTACCGGATGATTCAGCGACTAGTCGACTCTAGCGTACCGTGAGATAATCAAACAACGGCGGAAATCATTTGTTGGGTGGGACTTTGTACTTACGTACGCTTCTGTGGTGTAACGACAACAAGGTCCTGAAACCCGTTCGCAAACTGGTTCGGTGTAGGCATATACGAGAGAACTTGCGACGGAAACCCAAGAGGACTTCACAGTCCGAGCCAAGACAGGAATTAGCCCAGCACGCTACCTGGCGCGCCTGACCCAGCGAGCTACGAGAGTCCTAACACAATTTGACGTGGGCGGCTTTAGATAGAACCACAACATGTTGCCGACAACAAACAAGTAGAATAATAAAACAAAACTACGCACTTCTTCTTTGGAAGAAGTTTCGGAGGCGGTCGTAGAGACGCTGACAAAACATGCCAATCCCTGTCACGCAATGCCATTGGAATTGGCTCTTCCATTTCTTAGTGGACACGCGCTGGGAAGACGTACGACTTGAAGGTGGCCGCCTTGCCACCGCCCGATTTCAGCGCCCGAGCTTCTCTATGCGGCTTAATTTGACTCAACACGGGGAATTTTACTAGGTCAGGACGATCTCAAGGATTGACAGATTGAGAACTCTTTCTCGATGAATTGTGTGGTGGTGCATGGCCGTTCCTGGTTGGTGGAGTGATTTGTCAGGTTGATTCCGTTAACGAAACGAGATCTCGACCCTTAAATAGGTGGGCGTGTCGTTGTAGGGGGTGTCTTTTGGCATCGGCGGCTTGCTGCTCACCCGAGACGCGCACTACTTCTTAAGGGGCAGTACCGCCGAACACGTGGAGCTTGGCTCCCGTGTAGCAGGCTTTTCCTTGCTACCCATAGTGTGATCCCGACAGCACACACAAAAAGCCTACTACTAACCACCATAACCCATAACGAAAGCATGCACCAAACATCCAACCCGTATCCACATAGCCCTTTCTTGCTCTAAGAGAACCCATTCATGAACGGTCGCACGGAGACCCTAAACCCCGGAATTTCAAGCGAACTTTATCTCAAAAGCTCTCAGCAGGCGAAAGGAAACTGAAGCCATCGAAAAAAAAGAACACCCCCAAAAAAATAACAATAAAAATAGAGCATTCCACCCCTTTTCCCCCTTTTTAGTAGTAAGAAGGCAATCCGGTTCTCCCGACACAGCCTCCCGGAGACTCTAAAAAAAAAAAGAATACCCCCCCCCCCCCCCCCCCCCCCCCCCCCCGCAGTTTCCAAGCGGGAATTTCGCTCCAGAAAAAGGGGGGGAGGCGTTCCCACGGCGCCGAACCGAACATTCCTTTTCTTTTTGTTCGGGGGAGGGCCTCGGGGAGGTGAGAGAAAAGTAAAGCAAGACCTGCCCCCTGCGCCTGCTGTCTCCGGCTGCTTCGGCAGACGACGACATACTGCTACTACTAGACGGGGGAGCCGCCCGCTAACAGCAAGCAACAGTAGAGAGAAAGGAGCGGTGATCGTTTAGGTGTGGCGTGATCGTTTAGGTGTGGCGCCCGTGCGGGGGCGGGCGAGCAAGGGTCCGAGTCGGCTGCTGCATGTGACGCCGAATGTATGGGCTCCACTACCCCATTCAGCCCGCGAAGGGCCTGCTGTCAAGGGGGTACGAATCGGACAGCGAAGAGGAGGAGCATTCGCTGGACGCAGGCCTCACACTGTTCGGAGGCACGACCACCCTGGCCAGCTTCTGCCTGGGGCTTGGGAACGCGTTTCATTTCCCGTACCTCGTGGCAAAACATGGGGGAGCTATGTTCGTGATTGTGTACGCTATCTGTCTCGTCTGCGCCGGCCTTCCCCTGTTCTACCTCGAAGTCTGGTTCGGACAGGCAACCCGGAAGAGTACTTGGCATTGTTACCGCTCGATCCATCCCCGGTTCGAGGGCATCGGCTGGGCCAGCAGTGTCAGCCTGCTCACGATGCAGGGCTACTACTCCGTGCTCTGCGGGTACTGCTTGCTCTACTTCTTCTACAGCTTTGAATCGCCGCTGCCCTGGTCGGCCGACTTGAACAGAACAGGTACCCTCTGAGTGCTTTTTTAGTACTAGCAATCTTGTGGGGTGCCCTTCAATGTATTGTGCAGGCTAAAAAGACGTAGGCAGCGTGTTTTGGTGGTTGATCAGAATTGGGTAAATGCAAGTGGGAAAACGATCAACCGGCACGCACAAACAAAACGAAGCGCCTGTCTTTTTTCCTCCTGCGAGCTCGTTTGTCTGTCTTGCGAGAACCAATAGCTGCCTCCTGAGAGAGCACAATTCGTGCAACTGGTCGCAAGTGTGACTCACGCACCCACGGTCTTTAGCAGCAGCAGCCTTACTATTCGCTGTCGGCTCTGTATCTTACGTTCTCTTCGCAAAAGACTTAATGCTAGCTCAAACACGCATGCGAGCCATCGTTCTGCCAACACGGCGAATTCCAGTCTCAGGAAATCCACAAATAACGCTAGAAGCTGGAGTTAAAGCGGCCGAGTCACCCAAAAAATGGGTGTGCTATAAATACCCGAACGGAGGGCGTGACACCCGCTTTTTTAACTCCAGCTTACGAGTTGCAGTCACAATCAGGGCGGGGGCCCTGAGCTTTTAGCTTGATTGCTCAGGCACGGTTGTTAAAGTCTTCTCCCCGTGGCGGATTTGGCTGTGCTAAACTAGCATGGGTGATCTGGCGCTGTGACGAGCTACGAACAGCCGCACTTGATGCTATGCATGAGGCAGTGTCCTGCCAAAACATTGAACTAACATCAACCGTGCGTGAGAGGCAAATAAACATTAGATGGTGTGTGATCCACAGCCGACAACTTAACTTTTCATGAACTTATTAAGAATATCCCAAGTACTTCCCCACGTACACCCCAACCCAAACAGGGTAAACTGGCGACTTCTTGCATTTAGTACTTCCCGCGAACTTTCCGAGTACACCTCTGGTACACCTAAGTAAAGCCACCGGATCACACCATTAGATTAAGACTTTCCCCCCTCCTCACAGGCGTTTCGTATGACGCGGAGGAGGCTGCTCCTCGAATGGTGGCGATGGAGTTTTTCCTCGACTCGATCCTCGACGAGGACACCAGCAACAGCAACGGCCTCGGCGGGCTCAACTGGAAGCTCGTGGTGGCGTCGGCGTGCATCTTCGCGGCCGTCCACGTGAAGATCTCGCGCGGCGTGAAGAACAAGGACGTCGTCAAGTACGTCCTGCTCGGCACGCCGCTCCTGGTCACGGTGATCCTCGCGATGATCTTCGCCTTCCTCGACGGCGCCGAGGACGGGCTGCACTTCTACCTCCGGCGGACGCAGTGGGGCGACTTCTTCGAAGGGCACCTCTGGGCGGACGCATTCTTCCTCGCGCTGTTCTCGATGTCTCCGGGCACCGGTGCGGTGATAACGCACGCGAGCTACATCGCGAAGCGGGTGAAAACCAGCCACGTGGTGCTCTGCGTCGCGTTTCTCGACTTCACGCTGTCCCTCGCCAGCGGCGTCGTCGTTTTCGCGCTGATCGGGCACGTCGCGCACATCCGGAACGTCCCCGTGGCCGCGCCGTCCGGCGCCCCGGCGGCCCCGATGAAAAGCCAGCAAGACTACATCACCGACCTCATGAACGGAACGGGCGGCGACCTCGCCATCGTCGTCGTCGCCGAGTCGCTGTCCTTCATCAACGGAGGGCACGAAAACCTCGCCGCCGCGGCGTACTTCTTCGCGACCTTCCTGCTCGGGTTCACCACGCTAGTCGCTTGGACCGAAACCCTCACGACGCAGGTCAACGACGCGCTTGCCCGCACGCGGATGAAAGTGGGGAATGCGACGGCTTCGTTCGTGGTCTGCCTCGCGTCGTTTTTGGTGTCCCTCCCGTTCTCCACCCGCAAGGGCGACATGCTGCGCGCGACGTCGAACCACTACGTGGACTACGCGATTGTGTCGACGTGCATCCTCGAGCTGTTCATGCAGCTCTTCGCCCCGGTGCTAGTTCTGCCGCCCAAGCGGGTGCGTGTGTTCACCGCGATCGTCTGCCCAGCGGCGTGCGTGGCAGGGATGGCGTGGCGGGCTTACAACGACTTCAAAGGTTGGTACACCGAGGAAGGCGACGAGCAATACCCCCCGTTCGTGTACGCATACCCGCTGTTCTGGCTGGGCGCTGCACTCGGCTTCGGCGTCCTCGGCGTCGTGAGGAACTGGGCGACCGTCCCGGACAAGCTAGGGCTGCCGGACCATAACGATGCGACGGCCCCGCCGCAATACCTGTCTTCGGCGAAAAAAAACAGGGCCACGCTCGGATCGGCGGTGCGCGCGTTCCGCGACGACGCGTTCTTCGACGACTCCGACGAGGGCGACTTGGCCGACGACCTGGTCGAAACGGCCCGGACGGCGCCGTTGGTCGAGGACCCCCCCGCAGACACCCCCAGCGACCCTTCCCTTGCGGCCGGGCAGTTCGTGGCGGCGTCGTCGGCGAGCACGCTGGGGTGCCGGCAGAGCTCGCCCGGCGATTCAGGCGGGCGCTCGGGGGTCCCGCCGCCGAAGCGGAGGGTCAAGAAGCAGGCGCCGCCGCCGCCGGGGCATGCCGACGGCGGGGGGTGCGACGATTCGGCTGCGAACGAGGGGGGGCGCCCGCTGCCGCTCCCGGGTTCGTCGGACGGCGCGGGTTCTACCGCCGGCTGGGGCAACCTGCACCAGCCAGCCCTGGTGCTCGCCGGCGCGCTGTCGGAGGAGAAGGGGTCCGGAACCGGCGCACGGCCGGACGATGAGGGGGGCAGGCTCCGGGAGATCTCTCCGACCACGGCTTCGTCGGGGGCGCCGCGAAGCGCGGCGTCCTTCAGCTTCGAGAGCATGGAGAGGCCGGCTGGAAACGGCGTGGAGGAGGGTCTTCCCGCGAGCCTGGCGGAAGGGTACCGGTCGGGCAAAGAGCCGAAATCGGCGGATCCAACAGGCGCCGCGCACGCAAACCACCGCCCGGCGAGCTCGAACGCGCCGCCGCAACCCGAAGGGACCGGCAAGCGGGCGGCGAAGTCGTGCGCTTCGTCGCCGGCTTCGCACGCGTCGCCGCGCGAGGCGAGCGGAGCGTCGTTCAGCTTCAAATACCCGCCGAAGGCGGCCGCCGAGGCTTCCGGCGAGCGCAGGAAGTCGAACACATCGTCCACTGGTTCGCCGGCGTCGCCGAAAGACGCCAGTGCCGCGTCCTTCAGCTTCCGGTCGCCGCCCGCGGGCCGAGCGAAGGGAGCTGTCCGCACCTCGAACGGGGTTGACAAGCCGGCGAAGTCCAGCCCGTCGACGGTCGGCTCGCTGAAGGAGGCGAGCGTCGCGTCGTTCAGCTTCAAGAACCCGCTGACCGCCCAGGCGAAGGAAATGGTCCAGAGCGCGCACCCACAGCAGCCCGGGGACGACGAGAGCCCGTCGCAGGCGGTGAAAGAATTCCAGTTCCCGTCGGGGAAGTTCCCCCGCGGCGCGCTGTACTACGGGCACCGGCTGGACTCGCCCGGCTCGTCGCCGGTCAGCGTGACGGTGAACGGCAGCGCGCCGGCTCTGCGGGCGCGGCACCTGTCCTCCGGGATCCTGAGCAGAACCGCGCCGAAGGCGAGCTTCAAACCCGTAGTGGACGGCGAGGCGCCGTTCAAGCCGGCGCTCACCGGCCGGTCGACCTGCGGGTTCCTCAACCTCACGGCGTCCTCACCCGACTCCCTCGGCTTCCAGAAGTCGGACAGCATCGGCAGCCTCCCGCGAGCACCCTCTTGGAAGGACTCCAAAAAGCCTCCAGTTCTCCGCCCGGAGTTGTGACACAGGGCGTGTCTTTCGACCTTTGTGCCCACACTCGTCACTTCGCTTGCGGTGTCGGCGACACGTGGACCTCCGTGGATGCGTTCGAGGTTGACGGCGTCGTGGACCCGCAGTCGGTGATTTTAGTCGCGGGTTCGTGAGGTGCGGTTGCGGTGTTCCCGGTGGCTGTGTGCTCGTTCGGCGTGCACGACGGGTTGCGGACGCATCTCTCCGCGCCTGCGTCTGTCTTCATCACCCCCCTCTTGCCAGAACCTGGTGCGCAAATCGCGCGGGCCAGTGGCATCAGTTGCGGCCCGAGTTGCGAATAACGAGTGCCGTGTGTAGTTCGGGGTTCAGTTTGTTCGTACGTGCCGGGGGAAGTTAGCCCGTTCGTGAGCGAACATGATCGTAAGGCTTATCTCCTCCCAAACACGCTGCCAGCGTTCTCTTTCGTTTACAATTAGTTGTCAATACGAAAGAAAAAAACAGGCGCCGTCATCGTTTTCTTTTGTGTGTGAACGATGCATTGTTGGTACTAATAGTTAGCGTACTACATGAAACTTACCGAAGCAGGTGAGTTCCGCCGGTGCGCGTACCTCTCACCCCCAGGTTCTCCACGTCTCCCACGCCGCCGGACATCGGCCCAGACTGTGGTGGAGTACAAGCGACAATCAAAACGATGGAAAAAGGGCGCATATCCAGTACGGTCCCGTCCTCTTCGCGGAGAAGGTGATTGCCCGACCGAGGGATAGTTGTGTCTTACGTCATTCAGGTGGGTCTCGTCTAGTCCAAGTCTTTTAGTCGTACTCATCTTCTTCAATAGCGACCAAAATAAATACTTGAAGGGCCGGCCACTCTGTGCTTATTTTGACGGGGGGGGGAACAAAATACAACTGCAAATGAATCTTTCTTGTTGAACGCTTCAGGACAACCCAATTCCTTACTCGTTTTCGCTGCGGCTGCAGTGGAAAACGGTGGTGGCGGTTTGGGTTGTGTTTGTGGGGGTGCGTGTCTGGGTTGCTGCAACCGGTGGGGCTTGGGGGATGCCCTGGGCGCAGCAGCTTCCCGTTCTAAACCCTCCTGCACATCCTCGTTTTTCTTGAACGTATGCGAATTTCTTCTGATATCCCTAAAGAGCTTCTCTATTATTCCCTTATAGCCCTATTCAGGGAAAACCTTTCCAACCCTCAGGGTATAAGAAAACTACACCATACTTTACTCCAGAGAGTGAATAGTTGACTAGACCTCATGAGTTTGTGCTGACCACGATTGGGGGGGTCGGATAACCCTTCCGTGAGAAAAAGCGAAGCGTAAAACCATCTGCTTTATCTGTTTTGTGTCAAGACAACTATTCTTGAGGAGTCCGCTGGGCCCCGGACGATCCCCCCCTAGAATAAACACTGAGTACCAAGTGGGACATTTCCGGAACAGCGGTGGCACGTGAAAAAGGTTAAGCGAAGCCAACGGAAAGCTAGTGCTCGTACCAGACCACCGCCTTCTTCCCCGCAGGGGTTTGTGCCCCGTGCACGCGAAGGACACCTACTGGTTGCCATCCATCTTCATCGTTGTTGTTCAGTTGATGCTCGTCCGATGCTTTGTTTACAAGCGCGAGCCCCTTCTCCAGATCTGTCCTTGGGTGAAAGTAAAAAACGAGAAGTCGACACCGATCCTTACGCCCATACTGGACCGTTGGAAACACGCGAAACACAAAAAGTTATTAGACGCGCCCTTTCAACCTTTCCCCTAGTCACGCCTGGTGGGGTGGGCTTGGTAGCAGCAGCCCTCTAATGAGGCGTGCCGTACCATGCGCCGGGGGGCAGTGCCCCTCGGACCCCCTCGTACGCAGGCTCAACATGACGTACTCTCAGCCCAAACAAACATTAGCTTGGCCTCTGTCCCGAGGCCGGCATAGGGGAAGATAGGGGTGATGAAGTAAGACACCATGCTGGGGTTTCCGCCCGCAGCAAACTGGGATATACGGGCACAACACTTGTTTGAAGCGGGCTATAAGGGCACAAATTTGTTTGGGGTGGGACCTTGGAATAATGTTGACCCGGGTAAAACCTGGGACACCCCCCAAAATGGGGCTGGGTATCCCATGTTTTACCCGGTTCGGCATTTTTTTTTTGTATAAGCACCTGCTTTGTAGGAAATGCTTGAGGAGACTGCCAGCTGCAAAAGATCAAAGGAGGTAAATGTGCTGTAGCCCACACGAAACACAGGTGAATCTGGGTTTAGTGGCGGGCGTAAGCGTTCAACAAAAAAGACCCATTTTGTAGTTGTATTGTTTCTCCCCCTCTAGCCTCCTTCGAAGTAAGCACAAGGCAGCCCCTCGAGTATTTTCGGGGTTCGCGTACTTTGCAGAACATCGCGACCCTGGTGCTTGCCCGCGCAGGGGTGCTGAATACTCAGCCCGACGCCCCCCGTGGTAGGTGCCGCTGTCACAGGAGGCTGCCGGACCACCACTGGTGCAGTCACGCAGGAGACTCCCTGGGAGACCCCCCGGGTGTCCCAGGTTTTACCCGGTCTGTCATGTACCCGTTCCAGCTCTAGTCCAGTCCAACATTATTCCAATTACGGTATGTTCAATGTTCACAGCTGAACAGCTGTGAACATAGCTGAAAGTTGACTTCATCGTGGTGTAGCCAGCGGATAAAGCTTCACATGGTATCTCCAGATCATGTTATACGACGCGATGGTCGGGTTCCATTGAGGTCCGCTAGATGTGACTGTGGAGTTGGGCGTTGAGGTCTAGAAAACGTGCACGGGTAACTCCACAATCTGCGGTCAACCCTGGCTCCAAGCGAGCGTAGCTGCTGGACTAGACAAGGCAACGTGAGGGAAAACATATCATGCAGTACCTCTGCGAGTTCCACAGATCCCAGAAGCACAGCTCCTGAGCCGGGAGGCTGACCGTACCCGTGCAGAATGCCACACTGACTGTTGCAAACATCCTTGGCGCGACAGATTTCACGAAGTATTGCTCGGGAACTCCAGGAGTATAGCAGGGTCCTACCTTTCCTGACGATGGCATCAGTATCGTTGAACGCTTCCCACATTCGCATGGCAATCGAAGAACCCAAATTGTTTTCTGTCGGAAAACCACAGGTGCAGGCGGGAAGGCTGTTAGTAGCAGACCAATTGATCGCACACTAGACAGATCGGGAACAGCGGCTCCGGCCCATTCACAGCTCTTCCTCCCCAGCCACGTTTCTGTCTGTTGTTGTTTCCGTCGTCAGTCGTATTATCCTGCAACTCGAACTTCACGCAAAACGTATTTCTCCTTCAGTATATCTCCCTCAATCTGCCGTTCTTGCACACCACGAACGTCAGCCAAAAAGTATTGAAACATTCGTTGACCACACCACCGTTAACCCCATTCCTGGCCGTGGTTTCAGGTGGCAAACTGGCAAATGATCATGATCAGAAAGTCCTACTCGGGCGGTTCAGTTGCCTCACACATGTGCATGGGACTCAAAGCGAGTGTGACACCCGAAGTTTCTGGGTGGGGTCTCGTGTTCTTCTTCGTCACACCCGAAAAAGCGGTGTACTTTACGCAGCGCCCTTTTCGCTCAAGATCAGCCTCAATTTCCGAGGCTGGATGCTCACCGTGCAGGCAACGCTCAATTACTCTGTCTTCCGGAGAGAATACCGAAGCAGCCCAGCATGGGCGACCAGTATCAACGAATCAATGACTCACCGCTGACCAGAACGTCCGTTGGACGAGGAAATACTCGAGGGGCTGCCTTGTGCTTACTTCGAAGGAGGCTGGAGGGGGAGAAACAATACAACTACAAAATGGGTCTTTTTTGTTGAACGCTTACGCCCGCCACTGAACCCAGATTCACCTGTGTTTCGTGTGGGCTACAGCACATTTACCTCCTTTGATCTTTTGCAACTGGCAGCCTCCTCAAGTATTTCCTACAAAGCAGGTGCTTATACAAAAAAACTGGGTCAAAGGCGTTGGGAAGGGGCGCTTTTTGGTACTCACAATCTTGCGGGTTGCCCTAGAATGTTTTGTGAGGGCGAAAAAGGAGCGTCGGGGTGGCTGCATCGGAGCTCTTAGACCGAATATGGAACAGGGGCTGAAGGGAAAATAGAAGAAAGAAGTGGGAAGTTGACAAACAAAGCGAAGCGCCGTCTTTCTCAATCATTCTGGCCATGAGAGAGGACCCTTCTGCCTGATCACGACGCTATAATCTATGAACAGGTGCTTCGTCAGAAATCCCCGAGGAGGCGCCAGCTGCAGGCTCGAAGAAACGTGCTCCAACACACGGAACGCAGGTACATATGCGTATATTGACGGGGAGTAAGCAGCAGAGATTCTTCAATGAAGACCTTTGGCTAACTAAATGCAGAACTTTCACTCTGAAAGCGCTTGCATTTTTCGTGCTCGGGGTTTGCGTAGGGTTTCGCAGCAGGTGGCGTCGGCGGGGGGTCTCGGGTCTGTTGTGGCGCTTGCAACCTGCAAGATGGTACGACTGCGAGCAGAGAGGGGGAGTGCCAACCAAACCTTTTAGAGAAAAAAAAAAAAGAATTGTGAAGATGGAGTATTAGCCCTCGGCCCATACGTGGCAATATGCTGTCGTTTCTTTTTTTTTTATTCTTCCTGCTCCCGTGCAGACGGCGCCCACGCGTGAGCCGCTGTACTTATGCCTCCAGTACCTCGAGCTCGCCTTCCCGCTTTTCATCGGAACAACAAGGCTCCTCAGTGCGTTACGCCCGCCGGTCCATTCGGACTCGTCTAGACCCGGTTGGAGACACGGGATCTGGATGTGAATTTGGAAGTTGCCGTTCGCTGAAGCTAGTCGTGGCCCGATAAATCCGATGTGCCCTGAGTAACTCACGCATTAGGTTCTGGCTTAGAGGCGTTCAGCCATCATCCATCCAGTGGTAGCATCACGGCACTGTCCGATCGAACAACCGTAGATACCAGGGACTAGAAACGGGAGTTCCTCTCGTACTACCCCGTATTGCTGTCGGAATGCGCTGGCCCGATGGGCTCTCTCTCCATCAGTAGGGTATAACCAACCTGTCTCACGACGGTCTAAACCCCGCTCACGTTCGCAGTTTTGGGGCAAACCCCCTCGACGACCAACGGGAGTTCCTCTCGTACTACCCCGTATTGCTGTCGGAATGCGCTGGCTCGATGGGCTCTCTCTCCATCAGTAGGGTAAAACCAACCTGTCTCACGGCGGTCTAAACCCAGCTTACGTTCCCTGTTAGTCGTAGTGCTACGCCGCTGGCTTGAGTAAACCGAGATGTTTGGCTGTAGTTGTGGAAATTGGCACTCATTCCCTCGGAATGCAAAGTTCAAATACAGAGAACTGCAAAGGTCATCATAAGACGGTCCTTATGTTAAACGGCATAGAAGCAGTTTGCTCCAAAGACCGCTGGAACGACTCCAAACACGTGTGCCCTCAGGACGCAGCCTTCGATCAATGGAAGCTGAAGCTTCCCATCAGGGTGTTAGCCGCCGCTGTAGGCCGCGGAGTTGCGAGAAAGAAGAGGGCCCGCAGCGTTACAAGGCGGCGATCCCCCGCGAGACGAGCTCGCCCGCCGGCCAGTGCGCCCGCTGCAGCACCAACTCCGGTGCCGTCACTCACTGCAGCAGAGCCGCAACCTGCAGCGCGCCTCCGGAGCGACTTACGCCTGCCGTAGCAGTGCGAAGAGAAGTGAGGAGACCGGAAACTCCCCGGAGAGATGGTCCCTGCACTCTAACTCGTCTCTCTCTTTCTCTCATAGGTCCATCTCCTCCCTATACTGAGGATTCAAACTTGGTCCTGATGGTGAATGAACACCGGGTTGCGGCAGGCGGCGGTTTGGCATGAGCCTTGGCGCAGCTGGCGGCACGCCGTTTAATCTAGCGAACAAGACCATGGGACCATGCGACACTCCACCTATCAAACTGGTGAAAAAGTCCGACGGGAACTTGGGTGCGTTCGTTTCTGATGCACGCGTGGTCGATCTGCTCTCACGACAGCGATACACCATCAGGACAGAACCCGAACGATTTGTTTGGATGCGTGTCGGGAAGCTTTGGAAGCTGATTCCCGGGCGCCACTGCTAGGGATGCGTGGCGGGAGCGGTGATAAATAGCATGTTTGCTTCAAGCAAACATAATGATAAAACGGGCCTTTTTAAGACGCTACGAGTGAGGGAGGACGCATCTCAAGTGAAAGTATGAGAGAGAGAGAGAAAGGAAAACAAAATAGCCGAAGGGCGCCCGTCAATGCCGTGACTCCGCGGGTATTTCTGTCGCATAGAACCCCTTTCGGAAATCCCGTGCACTTCCGCACTCATTCAACACTGCCGGCAGGTAGCTCGACACCTACTTCAGCCTTGTATCCCGCTTGCTCTGCTAGCTCGTTCGCTTGTTTTGTCCACAGGATAAAGCGCTGTCTAAACTCTTGGACCCAAGCTATCTCTGGACGGGGGAGACCCTGCCTGAAGGAACCAACCACCCCTGGGTGGGCTTGTCTGACACAAGTTGTCAACAGGAGAAAACCGTACACCGCGAGAGTAGGTGAAAGTAGAAAGGGAAACTAGAGTTTTTCGTTGACCGCACTACCCTGAGCCCAAATTCTGGACGTGGTTTCAGGTGGCAAATTTGCAAATGATAATGATCAGAAGGTCCTACTTGGGCTGTTCAGTTTCCTCACACATTGCATGTGGCTAATAAAATAAAACCGGGAGCACGAAACCTAGCGAAGCCCCACTTCGGTGAACGCAGGGAGGGGTTCAGAGGGAGGTGGGCTCGTTTGTGGTCGAAAGAGGTTGCTACTCAGGACCATGGTGAAAGTTAAGCACAAGACGGCCTTCAAGAAGTCCCTGCGCGACGCTCAGAAGCCCGAGCCGAAGAACCCGTACGTTCCGCTCGTTCCGCAGCAAGAGCAAATCTTCCGCAGAGCAGAGGATGCCTGCAAGGTATATTCGCTTGCTTTCACCCTTTTCCAGGTTACCGAGGGAACGACAGCTCAAAACAGATGGGGTGCGAGAAAAGTCGAAGCCAAGTGCTTCTCACTTTGACGTCTTGATTTCTGCTTGGGAAGCCTGCGGTTTCGCTCAGCCTCAAAAATGGATCTGAAACCGGTCCGTGCAGAGTGCAAGGAATGCTTGTACCGCTATGCTCCTTCCCAACCGCAAAGCCAGCCGTTCCTCCACGCAAGTAAAGTGGTACACCTCCAGAAGAAATAATCGGAGGAGCCGCCCCGTGCTTCTTTCGACGCAGGCTCGAGGGGGAGCAAGACGGTTACAACTGGGTATTTTCTGCATGGACGCCTGGTGCTAAACCCCGGTCTACTTGCGCTTGCCATGAGACGTTGGCAACTGGCGGCCTCCTCGAGCACTTCCTGCACAAGTCGGTGCTCATACAAAAAAGCATGCTGTTGAACGTTTACACGAACGACGACTTCCAGAAAAAAAGGCAAGCCTGGAATAAGACCTTTTTCCCAGCACTGCCAAAGTCTTCACGGTCAGTACCACATGCTTCGTCCCAAAAAACTAAGTTTCAAGAACGGCATGCTAAAGAGTTAGTAGAATGCGGAGTTAAGTCTCAAAACAACACCCGCATCCGATCAGCCCAAACCATATAGGCACCGTCATCAACACCGCACCTGCAACCACGCAATGCACAGTAGATCAGCAGCACCTCTACACACCAAGGCATTGCGCTCACCATTCAAAAAAAAACCGCAGATACGATACGCACTAGTGTACGACACCTTAAAGGTTCCTTTACGACATTGGTCACCCGGTGACTTTAATTCCCGGACAACACATACCGCTTGAAAACAGGAACTCGCTGCGACGGACGTCGAGCTGAGGGACGAGGCGCTGAAAGCCGTGCACGACATGCTGCGCTGGCTGGGCTCCGGCGAAGCCGCCCACATCGACATCCCGGTAGAGTTCGCGAAGCTGTGGAAAGGGCTGTTTTACTGCATGTGGCACTCGGACAAGCCGCTGGTGCAGCTGGCCTGCGCGGAGCGCATCTCGGATTTGATGGCGGTGCTGCCGCAGTGGGAGCTCCGGGCTGAGTGGCAGAAGCAAGCGTGGGTGTGCATGAGCAGGGAGTGGAGCCTCATCGACAAGTGGAGGGTCGACAAGTTCTACTCGCTCATGCGCTTCATCTTCAACCGAGGACTCGTCGCGTTCCAAGAGGCGAAGGGCACCGACGACAAGCTCTTCTTCCAGCCGCTGCTGGACCTGTACTCACACCGAACCGCCGGCGTGGCTTCTCACGTGACGGTACGTCCTCTATCTCTTTTGTATAAGCACCTGCTTTGTAGGAAATGCTTGAGGAGGCTGCCAGCTGCAAAATAGCAAAGGAGGTAAATGTGCTCGGGGCTTACGCAGCTCTTTAGTCTTGGAGCTAAATACCTACTGAAAATCAGTACGTAGGGTCAGGCAAAAAAGAAATAGAGCATAGGGGGCTCACCTGCCAGTGTTGCATGTCTTTGCCTCTGCCTCCTCTCCGGCCTCCAGTGTCGCGGTGGTAAGCAACAGCAGGGTCTGTCGACCGGAATCCCCGGTACTGCGGTTGATCCCCAGATGAATCTGCAGAAAAGATACTACGTGCTGATAACGTACTAATTTCAGCACGTGTACAAAAATAAACGAAGACACAAATAACGCTAGAAAAGTAACGTGCTGAAATCAGCACGTTCAGCATGTTGAACGTAAGGCCTGAATGCTGTAGCCCACACGAAACAGGTGAATCTGGGTTCAGTGGCGGGCGTTAGCGTCCAACACTTTGACCCACTTTGTAGTTGTATTGTTTCTCCCCCTCTAGCCTCCTTCGGTTGAGTAGTGGGCTATACTTTGCTTCAAACGTTACCCGCTTTAAGCCATGCACTTGCCTAAAGGTGATTGGCGACAAGGTGGATTCGTAAACACACACCCACCCGCCTACACACAGGACATTTTCATCGAAGAGTGCGTCAAGGTGAAGCTGAGCATGGAGTGCTTCCACTCGCTCCTCTTCGAATTTGTGTTCCCGCACTTGTGCTCTGGGTCAGCCGATCACAACGAGCACATCTACGACTACATCTGGACGAAGATGCTCGGAGGTTACAAGGTAGGGTTTGAAATTAAACACGGTTTTTGTCTTTCGCAAGCATTGCGCTCTGTCTTTGGCTTGAAAGGCCCAGCAGGACCCTCAGAAGAGAGACCGGACAGTCTATTGCGACACCCACCCACAGGAGGACGAAGAAACCATCGACTACCTTGCAGACATAGAGTGGGACGTCGTGTTGGAGAAGCTTCAAGAAGCCGCAATCGACGAGGCGACCGTTGACAAGAACCGAGCCCTCCTAACGCGCATGGCCGAGGAATTGGAAGCTTTCCTGGAGCAGGTAAGCATCCCCCCCTCCCCTCTTTTCTAGACCACCTCCCGCGAAGAAGACTTGATGCTAGCATCAAACACATGAGAGGCAAGTAGTGCCTGAACACGAAACTAAGATTTTCTCCCCTCTACAGGTGCAGAAGTGGTCCCAGAATGGGTGGAGGGTGGAGTTGGACGGGGCCTTCCCCGAGCCCCGAGACGTATTTGCCTGTGCTGGACCTTCCCATCATGATCGTCTGCTAATTTGCCACCTGAAATCACGTCCCAGGATTTGCGTTCAGGGTAGTGCTGTCAACGAAAACTCTAGTTTCCCTTTCTTCCAAATAATGCCTACTAGGTACCAGGGAAAGCCCGGTACTGCAGAGCCACGGGCATACGGGTTGTTGAACTAAAGCAGCAAGGCTTGGCGCACCTTGGGGCTTGGCGCACGCGCTGAACACAAGCTCGTCGAGACGGTCAGCCGCAAGGCAGAGCGGACGGGGTTGTGGCACTGTGCCTCCGACTCAAACTTTGCAAGCTGTGGTTGACCGTCACGTTCCTGGACCAGGAGCGGCCTTTTTCTCTTCTTCGTGTAACGTGGGCGGCGCCGAAGCTTTACCAGCTTCGGCTGACACCATTCGCACTTAACCATGGTTAAGAAGACGACTGAAAGCATAGACACAAAAGATAGCTCAAAGCATCTGCAGAATAACACGAAAAGCCTCTAGGCAAAAACCCGTTTTCACACTTCTTCTTCTTCTTCTTCTTCCAAAGAATGCCGACTTCCCAGTTTCTCCTACTCTCGCGGTGTACGGTTTTGCATCACGCAGGAACATGGAAAGAGACGGGGGGAGAGGGGGCTTCTTGATTCATCCGCCACAGCACGCTTGGTTTAGCGAGGGTGTGGGAAGGAACAGAAAGATACTTTATAGGGTCATACTTCACAGACGGACCAGAGTTGACTTTTACTACAGTCACATCCCCTGGATCCCAGTGTTCGCGCTGAGGAAAAAAGCGGCTGATTCGTTGAACGCTTACAAGCGACGCCAGAGGCGAGAGAGAGTTGCGCTGAGAATGGAGAACGTACTGATAGACCCGACCCTTAAGATGGCAAAGCACACTACCCATCCTTTTCCACCCCCCGCCCTCCCTCATCCACAAAATGTGTTCGTGTTATCGGTCGCAGGAGTCTTTTTCTTGTGTTAACAATGCATTGTTGGTACTGAAAATTAGTAGTTGGCAGCGTACTACATGAAACTTACTAAAGCAGGTGAGCACAAACAAAAGAACTTTCACTCTAAAAAGAACGCTTGAGCCCGCCACGAAACCCAACTTTACCTGTGTTTCGTGTGGGCTACAGCACATTTACCTCCTTTGATCTATCGCAGCTGGCAGTCACCTCAAGCATTTCCTACAAAGCGGGTGCTTATACAAAGAAAAGAATTCTTGCCTTCCCTGATTCCTCAAAACCAGCACCATTAACACCGACCACCCACAGGCCGAGGCGGCGCAAGACTTGGTGGAGGTTGACTCGGACGAGGAAGCGATGGATGTGCGAAGGGAAATGCGGAGGAAGCTGGAGCTCGAGCGCAGGGAGAAGATGCCCTCCGAGGCGAAGAAGTCGAAGGCGATCAAGGAGAAGCGGGTGGTCGAGCGGAAGGTGAAGCAGGCGCTGGCTTCCGGGGACAGCAAAGCGGCGGCGGACCTCGTGAAGAAGGCCCGCCTGCGCGGCGTCAACGTCCCGAAGACGAAGAAGAAGAAGAAGGGCAAGCTCGCGGACGCCCTCACCGGCGACCCGCGCAAAAAGGTGAAGACGAGGCACAAGAAGCGGAGGGTCTGATCCCCCTGGACGCTGCCCCACCGCGGTTCCGTCGGACTGACTGCTGCACTGCACTACTGTGTGCATGCGTTCAGACAGCTGTTGCACTGCATTTTCGCGGATGCGGCTCCGTCAGACTGACCGCTGCACTGCACTACTGTGTGTATGCGTTCAGACAGCTATTGCGCTGCATTTTCGCGGATGCGGCTCCGTCAGACTGACCGCTGCACTGCACTACTGTGTGTATGCGTTCAGACAGCTATTGCGCTGCATTTTCGCGGATGCGTTCGAGCAGGGTTTCCACTGCGGTTCCGTCAAACTGACCGCTGCACTACACAACTGAGTGTATGTGTTCAGACGCTGTTGCACGGCTTTTTCGTGAATTTGTTCAGGCAGCTGTTCCCCTGCACTTCTGTCAGGCTGGTGCACTACAGTCTGTGTATGTTCAGCCAGCTTGTGCACTGCAGTCTTTTTTCCCAGCATGTTGTGTGACAGCCGTTGACCAACTTTCACAGCGTGTTCAGGCAGCTGACACGACTCGCCTCCCCCGCAGTCTTCTTTCTCGGTTCTCAGGTGTCCCCCTTCTGAAGAGCGGCTTACCGTTATCTGGATCAGTGTCGGACCGCAAATAAATGACGGAGCGACCCATCGCTCTGCATAGCTTCCGAGGCGTGACCTCGACTGTGGCAAGGGAGAAGCACGTGGCGCCGTGTTTAGTATGAGGGGGAATCTAAGTTTGTGTGCACGCAGAACTTTGCCCCTCGTGCATGTTTGAAGCTAGTGCCGGAGTTTCTTCGAAGCGAAAGAGAGACAGAAAGGGGGAGGAGCGGCTGCAGAATAGAACCACCAACTTTACAAAGGACCCCACCCCGCGTCGCATGTCAATCGGAGACAATACCGACTTCTAAACACACGAAACAGTCTAACAGCACTGTAATATGGGAGGATTGCTCACGCCGGCTTGCCCGTGTGGCCCACCCCAGAAGCAGGCCTGGGTCTTAGCCCATCCATGCTCAGACACTGATCCTCAAATACGGGGTCTTTTTTTCAATCCACTACCGTGAAACCAGTTTCCCAAGCAAAAGCGGCATCTCGCTTCTAGCCCACCCTTTTCTCCAAATCCATGATCACGCTATCAACGCCCAAGAAGAAAGCACTCTTTCTTCTTCCTTTTTTTTTTTTTTTTTTTTTTGCACAGGGCGGTGGCCACCATCCAAGTATCCAAGCCCCAATACCTGTGTCGTATGAAAGACATGCTGAGAGTCAAGAGGGTTTCTGCAATGGACGTACGTACTAAACGTGCCAACACCACGCTGCGGTTCATTTTCGTGCGCGCAAAACCAAATGCACCTGCATCGCACCTGCTTTGTAGGAAGTCCTCGAGGATGCCGCCAGTTGCAGGAATCCCGTACTAATCGAGTTCGCCAAGACGCAGCCGGGTTTCTGCTCTATACCCACAGCTGCTGGCTGGTGGCTCCGTCACGTGGCGGAGGCGCCGGGAGTCCGAAGCCGGGGATCTTTTGGAAAGTGGCAGTCCTTACACACGCGCCCTGCTTTTTTTCGTTGAGAGAACATTTCCGGAGTTAGGGTCTTACAACGGGCCATCAGCATCTACTGATCAATGATGGTGAACGTGATAGGATGAACCTCTGTAGAGTTCCTGCACGGCTTACTTGTGGTGAGATTTCGCGATGCTATGCAACATGTGACACAACATGTGAAGATACATAACTCGCAGTACGTGGGTATTAACTGTAGCTACGCGTGCTCACATGTTATGTCGCATGTTCTGTACGGCATTGGTTGATTTCGTTGTGCGGCCGTTGCTCCGAACGTGCTCCCTTCAACAGTACAACAGCACTGTTAAAGAAGAAAGACGAACCACATTGCACCCGTCCAATCAGTATCAAAGAGGGGGCATTATCTTGACCAGAGAGTCATTCCGTTTCTTTTCCTCCTTCTTTTCTGGAGAAGCACGCGCTTTGCAGGAAGTGCTCGAGGCAGCCACCGTGGGCCACTGGAGGAGACAAGAGGAAAATGTGGTCTAATTTGTTCGTGCGCACTGGCGGTACCCACTTGATTGATGACTCCGATTGCTAGCACGAATCCACACCAGCACAATCTGTAGAGCGCAAATCAGTAGCAAGCAGGCTTGCCATTGTTAAGAAGTGGCAACGCTGTCAGATTCGACTTCGAACGGGTGGGTACACACGTGCACAGAAACAAACGTAACGCCTCGTCCAGGCATCTTGTTAAGAACCATCCATCCATCCATCAGCCGGCTGACCCCCCCCCCCCCCCCCCCCCCCTCAGGCTATTTTCACTGTGGAGGGGGGAGACGCTACCTGTCACACTCTAAGGTGGTCACCACGGTGGGCGGTCAGAAAAAAAATTTTTTTTTTTTTTGCCCCAAATACCCCAAATACCACACTTTGGAAAATTTTTGTGGGCCCACTTTTGGCAGGGAATTTTGACCATTTCACCTTAGAGAATTTGACCACCCAGCCTCCAAGGCAACTGCACTGTAGAGGGGGGGGGGGGGGGTCTGGTTTATCCGGCCATCCGGCCAAAGTGGCTGATCCTTAACAAGAGCGCTGGCCTCGTCCCCCTTTTTCTAATAGTGAGCACATGTGGCATCTCCGAGCATTTCAATCACGAGAAGAAAAAGAGAAAAAAAGCAAGTGTTCGCCGTACTTTCTTTTTCGGCAGTGGAGGAGTCTCGCGAAGCCGTTGAAAGCGGACGTTGCGAGAGTCGCTGGGAATTGCAGAAGCATGGGACTCATCAGGCCGTCGAACGCATTAGCGGGCAGGGTTCGCCCGTGCCCATCAGCAGTTGAGTGTCCGACTCTTCGATTCGACGACGTTTGGCTTGCTGACCATTATTGATCGAGTTGATCCGGTTTGCATGAATGCAGCGGCGCAAAGATCACGTACTCGATAGATGCTCTTTGAAATCCGAAATGGGTCCCCCTGCCCTTTTCTGGCGGCCCAGACACAACACGAAAAGCTGCCTGTCGCAAACGCGTCAACTACGCAGTCAGCACGCGTGTGTCACTACCCATCCTCGTGGGTTTGACACCCTAAGCCTCGCACACGTGTTCGACTCTTTGGTCCGTGCTGCGAGCGTTCAACCACGTCAGGCCAGCAAGAGCAAGGAAGCTGGTTCGATCCGTCGCGAAGCCGGGGCAGCCGGCAAGCCGTCTGTGAGCCGGGCCATCCCCTCTTGATAGACCGTGATAGACCGAATACTACAGCACCGGACAATTCGATGCAGCTCCAGGGACTAGGGATGGACCTGATAGACTGTGGTGGACCGTGATTCACTGTGATAAACAGCAGCAGGTACTTTGATGCAGGTTCAAGAGATAGGGACGAACCGGCTCAGTCTCGCAACAAAAAGCTTGGACGATCTGGATTGGTCCAGACGTCTCAACCATTGACCCCAGTGAAGGAGCAGTGCTTAAGATTTGAAACCGGCTCATCGGTTCCAGGGACTTGCAACCCTTTTTTTCAAGTTCTCTGCATCACTTTGTTGAGTGCACCGCGAAACACGGAAATCCGACAGGGACAAAAAAAAGAAGAAAAAGAAACGCCACAGTCTAAAAAAAGAAAGCAACAAGGACCGCACGCAAGAGGTTTCGCCGGCGCGCGGGGGTGCTTGTGTGTCATGCGCAGGCGAAATCGCAAGAGAGAGAGAGAGTGAGAGAGAGAGAGAGAGAGAGAGAGAGAGAGAGAGAGAGAGAGAGAGAGAGAGAGAGAGAGAGAGAGAGAGAGAGAGAGAGAGAGAGAGAGAGAGAGAGAGAGAGAGAGAGAGAGGGCGATAGGGAAAGGGAGAGATAGGGGGAGCGAAGACGAGGAATAATGAGCGCGCTCCCCGTTGTTTTTGCGGCTTGTTTCGCCACGTCGGGATCCGTTCTGTGGAGGTGGTGGGAGACCGAAGCCGGCTGCGAGGAAGATATTAAGGACTTGCAGCAGCATATCGAATGGACTTCGGGTGACAACTGCCTGAACACAGGCGACCTACAACCCGAGGACCCCGTTGCCCGTCTCGCCAAAGGGTTCACCGACGTTCCGACGGACTTGCAAGTCTTGTGCATCGACCAAGAGAGTGACTCGAATTACAATGCAATGGACGACACAGTGGTCGTCAGATTCTTCCCGTCTTCTGGTTCTGCATGTGAAGGGGAACCCCGGGGAAGTGTGCTGTTGAACAACTCCCTGTGCGGACAGACGATCGAAGTCAACGGTCTGCTGGTGGATATCAGGCTCAGCCAGTTCACCTGCTCCCGGTGTACGTGGCTGTTCCTTCGAGAGGCGCCGCCGCCGTACTTCTTCCAGGCCATCGGTATCCTCGTGTTCCTGGTGCTTTGCATCATCATCAACTTCTGCCTGCAAGACCACGTCGATCGGTACATGAAGATCTTGCCGCCGAAGCTCTGTCCGTGTATGGAGAAACCGGTTGAGGAGAGGGGAGACGAGCTGTTCCCAGGCGTCACAGTGCGCGTCGTCGTGCGCCGGCTGCAGCAGAGCAGCAAGGACGGCGCCGCGAAGAAGGGCAAGGCGTTTTCGGGCGACGGCGGGTACGAGATCCAGCTGACGCTCCCGCAGCGGGACGACGACCTCGGCAACAGCATCCGGTCGCAGAGCCCGCGGGCTGGCGGCGGCCGGGTTGCCGCTGGGGTGGGCACCGCGCTGCCGTGGGCGGGGACTTCGGCGAAGTTCAAACCGCCGCGGGACCCTGTGTTCCCGCGCTCGCCGAAGTCCGGCGGCGGCGGCAGGGGTGACGGGGCGCCGCACAACCTGCAGAACCCGACCCCAACGCTATCGCTGCCCCCGCTGCGGAGTCCCCGGCGGCGTGACCGCGCGCTCACAGACTTCCAGAAGTCCCACAGCGACGTGTTCGACCGGCAATCCATCGGGTCCCCCGGGTCCCTACGGGGTCCGCTGTCGCCGGTGACCCTCGACTCGCCGGAGGCGAGCCGTGGATTGAACCGCCAGCCGACGACGCCGACCACCATCGCAGCCGCCCGACAGCCACGTTCACCCGCTGCGGACGCGTATCGGTTGCCCGACTACACCCCGCCGCCGCATGGCCACGGGCTGAACACGTCGTATTCGTCGGTGTCGGGGCGCGGCATCGCGTCGCCGGTCGACCTAACGCCGCTTGAACAGTTCCCGGGCACCAGCGGCCGGCCGAACGCGCTGGGTCGCCGGAAGAAGGCGAGCACTCCGTCGACCCCGGCCATGGACACGCCCACCGGCGACTTCCTCCCGTTTTCGCCGACGGACCCGTTCACCGGACGTGCGGCGGAGCTGCTGTCGACGAGCCTGCGAAGGGTGACGGCGGCGGACGACGACGACCGCCCCGCGCTGCACCCGCTCTCGCCGCCTTTAATCAACACGGGCGCCGGCGACGGGTTGACCTCCCTGCAGCACATCCCGACCCCGGACGAGCCGACGAACCCGCTGGTGGTCCCGCAGGCCGCGAAACCGGCGGCGGCCGCCGCGCGGCTGCCGCGGGTTCGCTCGCAGACTGGCGTAATTGTAGACGGGCGGGTGCGGGGCGAGGGCGGCGGCGCCGGGGTCAAGCCGCCGCCGCAGGCGTTTCGGCGGGCCGACGGGGGTGCCCGGAGGCCGGCCGCGATGAGCTTGCGGGGCGCGGAAGCGCTGGCGTACGCTCGCGGGTCTCGGTCGAACGGGAGCAGCTTCAGCCCGCGGGCCTTCAGCGACGGCGGCGACGACGCCGGTGACGAAGATGACGACGACGAAGAATCCGACGGAAACGACGCATCGGCTGACCGGTGGGTCGACAGCCCGTCGGTGCCACTCGCCCGGGCTTCCCCCCGATCGTTCGCGCCCCGGCCGCGCGAGGCCGCCGTCTCCGACTACTACGTCGAGCACGCCGCGGCCGCGCCGGCGGCGCCCCGCCTCCCCCGAAAAGAAACAGCGGGCACCAAAACACTTCGTTCCCGCGAAGAAGACTTGATGCGTGTATCCTCAAACATACACGACGTCGAACACGCCGCGGCCGCGCCGGCGGCGCCCCGCCTCCCCCGAAAAGAAACAGCGGGCACCAAAACACTTCGTTCCCGCGAAGAAGACTTGATGCGTGTATCCTCAAACATACACGAGAGGCAAGCAGCGCCCGAACCCGAAGCTAACACTCCCCCCCGGCCGCGCCACCTCCGGAGCCTGCGCGCCTCGGTTGCGCCGTGGGGGGTAGGCGTAAAACCACCGTTTTCACGCCCGTTCGCTGAGTGTCGCACTTCTTCAAGCGGGGCAGATTGGCGCTCCGGGAACGGGAGAGCGGCCGCGGAGACGGCGCCGGCGCGGCGGCGCGCGAGGAGCCGCAGCCCGTCTCTCCGCGTGTCTCGCGTCTCCTCTTGTGCCGCGGCCCCTGGAAACGGGGGGCGGCGGGGGGGTGGAACGGCGCGCCGCGGGTCGTTGGCGGCCGGCGAAGCGCGGGCGCGGCGGCAGCAGCAGCCGCGCCGGCGGGCGAGGAGCCACAGCCCGTCTTATTCCTGCGTCTCCTGCTCCGGGCGGCACACGCGGCCAGCCCGACGCCGGCGAAGGGACGAAGCAGAGGGGGTCCTCCTCCGTGCTGGATACGATGTCAACGCGACCAGCCACCGGTTGTTCCCCCCCCTGAGCAACCCGGTAGAGGTCCTTCGGGCTGGCCACGATGTGTACGGCACAACGTCCAGCCTTCAATCCCCCGTGAGCAACCCCGTAGATGACCTTCGTGATGTGCACGGTACGATGTCCAGCCTTTGGTCCCCCCTGAGCAACCCTGTAGAGGACCTTCGTGCTGGTTACGATGTGTCGTCCATCCTTCAATCCCCCGTGAGCAACCCGGTAGACGACCTTCGAGCTGACTACGATCTGCACGGTACGATGTCCAGCCTTCGGTCCCCTCTGAGCCACCCCGGAGAGGATCTTCGTGCTGGTTACGATGTGTACGGCACAACGTCCATCCTTCAATCCCCCGTGAGCAACCCCGTAGAGGACCTTCGTGCTGACTACGATGTGCACGGTACGATGTCCAGCCTTCGGTCCCCTCTGAGCAACCCCCTAGAAGACTTTTGTGGTGACTACGATGTGCACGACACGATGCCCAGCCTTCTGTCCCCTCTGAGCAACCCCGTCGAGGATCTTCGTGCTGACTACGAAGTGCACGGTACGATGTCGAGCCTCCGGTCCCCCGGCCGGCTTTTTAGTTCCTTCAACAAGCCATCGCACCAACCCTTCGTGGACTACCACTCGGCATACAACCAGGAATACACGTCGGAAAACGACCTGAGCCGGTCCCTGTTCCTCGACCACTCCGACACGCTCAGCAACAAGCACCCGCCCGCGACGCCGACGGCCGCGGACTGCATCCCGAACACGTCCGGGAATTCCGAGAGCTCGCGGAACGCGGACTCGAAGCTCGACTTGTGCGCGACGCTGAAGTTTCCGGAGGCGGCGGAGGGCTTCACGAAGGATGCACCGTTCGACGAAAACGAGACGACGATGTGCATCGTCTGCGGGAAGGAGGGCACCGTCGGCGAGAACAGGGGAAACGGGTTCAAGTGCTCGAAGTGCGTCGGCCGGTCACACAACCCGCTGCTGACGCGGGCCGAGCAGGCCTTCGACCGGAAGCTAGCGAAGCTCGCCGTCGAGGGCCGATTCGGCAAGTTCGCTGAGGTCGTCGGCACGAAGACGAAGGGCAGCCAGAAGTACGCGCTCGTCACCTTCCGCCACGTGTCCGCGTGGATGCGGTGCGCGGCCCTGGCGAAGCTGAAGGACGCGAACGTCATCGGACCCCTCTGGGCTGACGACGCGCCGCCGACTTTGTACGTCGAAGACGAGTCGGAAGAAGCCAAGTGGCTCTCCCTCTGCAGGTCCTGCGACTTCATCGTCACCCACGAAGGAGACGGCACCTGGCGGGCAGTCACCATGCGCCAGCCGGTGGTCGTTTGGTTGTTGGACTCGGATGTGGTCAAAATCGCTGACTACGGCGGGCCCTTCGTGCGGGTCGCCGAGAAAACCGAGCTCCGCCGGCAGTGCGGGGAGGAGTTCCAGTCGTGGTGGAAGGACTTCGAGCTCTGCGTCGGCGAGGTTCTGCGGGTCGAAGGCGACGAATCGACGCAGAACGACAACCCGCGCGTGGTGATCGCCTTCCAGGGGAGCGCGACGCTATCGTTCCCGCTGTCGGCGCTCCGCGCCTGCACCCGGGACGAGCACGACTCGGAGTTCTTGATCACACCCCAGAAGGTCGAGAAGCGGCCGATGATGGCCGCGTTCGTGGCGAGCGCTCCGCCGCTGCTCGCCGCGAAGGGGCTGTTCCTGACCATCTTCTTCATCATTTCCGTCGCGACCGCGCTGTCGGAGGGTCATTCCGGGTCGGCCAAGAGGCACGGCGCCTGGGAGGCGTACGAGGAAGTGTACTTCAAGCTGTTCAACAGCGGGTACCCGACGCTCATGGCGGACACAGGGTCCGTCACGCTATACTTCCTCCACTCGTTCAAGCCGACCTTCGCGCAGTTCATCGCCGGCGTCGGCCGTCCAGTGGTGGTGACACTCGGTCTATCCATGCTGATATCCCTCCCCGGGATCATCACCCACGCGCTGCCCATGGTCGTGTACTACGGATGGCTTTGGCTGCCTCTCGGTCTCATCACCAGGTACTGCATCCGGGTCATCGACAACTTCGCCCCCGTGGCCCCCGTCGTGGACCGCGCGCACGAATACGACATGTCGTACTTCCTGCGGCGCCACAAGGGGTACCTGGCTAAAGCCGGGTGCTTCTACCTGTTCTTCCGGTTCATCGCCGAGCTTCTCGCAGTGCTGTTCATCCAGACCAACTTCAACTACGCAATTTACGCCTACGAAAACGAGGGATACCTCTCCACCATTGTGGACGAGTTCAACTCGAGACAGGTGGCCTGCACGCTGGAAATGGGGTTGAAGATGGCGAGTCTCGTGTGGTGATCGCCGACCACCACACTGGGAAACCGAAATGTTCCCTCCGTTTCTCGCGAAGGCCCCCCGCTGCGGGACCTCTCCGTGTTGGGGTTCGGGTCTTCGGATCCGTAGCTTCAACCGTTACCGGGCTTCGGCTCGCGAGTTTTTGCTTCGAGGCACCAGGAGTTTGGCTGGGGCGACATGCCTGACATGTCTGTTCCACGTTAAACTTCAACGACGCTGCCTTGGCCCTACGAGAACGAAAACCACTTTCCCCTGTTGAAGCCAAGTCCGCAGCCTACCCGTGTCCACTGGAAATGGAGCTGAAAATGGCAAATCTCGTGTCCCGGGAAACCGAAACGCATAACCGCAAGACGGCAGCCGCTCTCCGTGTTGGGGTTGGGGTCTTCGGATCCGTAACTTAAACCGATGGAGACACGAGGAGTTTTGCTGGGACGGCATGCCTGTCCCACGTTAAACTTCAACGACGCTGCCTTGGCCCTACGAGAACGAAAACCACTTTCCCCTGTTAAAGCCAAGTCCGCAGCCTACCCGTGTCCACTGGAAATGGAGCTGAAAATGGCAAATCTCGTGTCCCGGGAAACCGAAACGCATAACCGCAAGACGGCAGCCGCTCTCCGTGTCGGGGTTGGGGTCTTCGGATCCGTAACTTAAACCGATGGAAACACCAGGGGTTTGGCTGGGACGGCATGCCTGTCCCACGTTAAGCTTCAACGACGCTGCCTTAGCCCTACGAGGACGAAAAACACTCTCCACCGTTGAAGCTGAGTTCGCAGCCAACCCGTGTCCACTGGAAATGGGGTTGAAAATGCTCGTCACTACCCGGGAAACCGAAACGCTTCCGCCGTCTTGCGGTTTGGCATCCGCCAAACCGCAAGGCGGCAAGCCGCCCTCCGTGTTGGAGTTGGGGTCTTCTTATCCGTAGCTTTATCCGCTAGCGGACTTCGGATCGCGATTTCTCGCCGTGGAGACACCAGTCCAGGCGGGGAGTTTGGCGCTGTGGTGGCACAGCTGTCACCTATCAATTCCTAGGGCTGCCTGCGTCCTGCGACCGCACACCTTCCACCGTTACAGCTGGGTTCGTAGCCATTTCCGCTGGAAATTGAGTTGCAGATGCGGCGAGATTTCCACTTCGGCACCTTGCACTTGTCACTTTGAACCAAGAAAGGTAGAAAGAGGAGCAGTGACATTGCTAGCGATGGGGTAAACCCCGCAGAGTGACGGGTGGGCCTTACCCCGGCACTCGTTGCAAGCAACGGACTACTTGGTGCAAGCTAGAAAAGTAAGCAAGACACGAAGCGAAAGGGTCAACACATAATCAAGCTCCGAAAAGCATGTCAATCAAGGGTGGGCGGGTGGGAAAGCAAATTGATTAGCCCAAACAACCCAAGTACCCTGTACGTTCAGGTGCCTCAAGGATTCCCTCGATGAATCGGGAGACACGTCGGACGCTCCTTGAGTTTCCGCGAAGGTCCGCTTGTTTTCATGGGCAACGACGTCGCTCGGTGGAAAGACCGAAGCATGGGGGCAGACGGACCACGATGTCGTTGAACACGCATCACCGCAGCGCACCTTCTTGGTAGGGATGAATTTTTGTACGACAGCGGATTGTTTTTTTTTTTTTTTATAAGCACCTGCTTTGTAGGAAATGCTTGAGGAGACTGCCAGTTGCGATAGATCAAAGGAGGTAAATGTGCTGTAGCCCACACGAAACACAGGTAAATCTGGGTTTAGTGGCGGGCGTAAGCGTTCAACAAACGAGTTGGTTGAGGTTCAAAGGACCGATATTCGGACCGTTGACGGTACGTCGGGGTTTCCGCCATCGTGACCAGTCCAGACGGCAACGCTCGAGGAACCGAGTTCATTTCCATTCGCCGTGCCTGGCCCCTTCATACGTTCTCCCATCTTCTTTCGCACAGTGGGCTGGTCAGATTGGCTACCCAGCCAAGAAGAGTGTCGCTACCTGCGCGGCGCCTTCGAGCGCAGAAGTCTGCGTCCTGAGGGTCCGTGTCAGACCGGATGCTTCATTGTGCTATTGACATAATTGTGCAAAAAACATTCTTCCCCCGTCAAAAAAAAAGAGGGTTCCGAAGATTTTCTTTTTGTTTTTCAGTCTAGAAATGAAGAGAAGGAAAATATAGGAAGGGTTGGGAGAGGGTCAAGAGGCAACTTCTTTTTCGGTAGTCTACCTTTTTGGAGTTCACCCCCCGTTTCTTTTTACAGCAACGTCGCGTGCAACGTGGGAAGGAACTGCCCGCCTACGGCCCGATGCAAGATAGTGAGATCTCCCCCGTTTTTTCCTTTAGTGGGATAAACACGCAGTCTTTTTCCCTCCGAGGTTTTATTGTCGCAGACGAATCCCCGTGTGCAGCGGGCGGTGCCCACGGCACACGGCACCAAGTATCCATGCGGAGCATCAATGCCTAGTGTTCCTTCCGCGTGGAGGCACACGGAAGAGGCCTCTGCGGGGGTGCCTACCCCCGCGAGTAATAAGGTGCCTCTTCCAAGGCAGGTTTTATCTAGCAAGGTGGCCGGTGCTTCCTCACGGGCCCCGACGCACGCCGCGTCCTCCTCCAAACCCTCAATTGTCGTTCTCTCCACTCTCTCTCTCTCTCTCTCTCTCTCTCCGCATGTGATACGAAGAAGCAAGGTTCGTCACGGCAGCCATCCGAGTGAAGGGAAAGAAAAATGCACATCCACAAGACACCCTACTACACGAGAAAGTGCAGCTTTCCAGGATAGTTAACCCTGTCCCCGCGTGAAGCGTTTCAAGGGTCAACCCTTCCTTCAAAAAGAGACGACTGAATCATCCGGGGCTGTGGACATGGTCAACAGGATCGTCAATATGTCACCACTTCAGATCTCTGCATCCGGGCTGCGGAATGCTCACGCATTCCCTCGGCAAACCTGCGTAGGACCCTCTGTCCGGATCAATTTACCACGTCTGGGATTCGGGCTCAGGGTAGCGCGCTCCACGAAGAAATAGCTGTCCTTTCGATTTTATTCTGCGCGAGGGGGTCAAGAATTCCACGCTCATGCGCTGGGCCTCTGAACCGGTGTCGTTACGCAGTCATAGCCGCGGTCATTTCGTCGTGATCTGGGCATGTCCCCTCGCCAACCAGCACGGCGTCGAAGGTGCGTTCAGCGAACTCCTACCTCCTCAGCCTGGAGCTGGAACTTGCCACCGGGCCAAGTACGGCGTCGAAGGTGCGTTCAGCGAACTCATACCTCCTCAGCCTGGAGCTGAAACTTGCCACCGGGCCGATCGGGAGCCGACAAAACCGGCGCTGCAAAAACGCAGTGTCCGGACTGTTGAGCATGAAGAAGCACCGCTTTTAAGCGCTTGCGGGACGCCTGCAAGTCAGAAGCGCTAAAATGACGTAGGCGTACCGTGTTTTCAGGGTTGATCAGATTTTCTATCGCGGAAATGAAGCAGGGTAAAATCAAGGGGAAAAGCAACCGGAAACACACACACACACACACAAACAAACCGAAGCGCCTGTTTTGTAGGAAATGCTTGAGGAGACTGCCAGTTGCGATAGATCAAAGGAGGTAAGTGTGCTGTAGCCCACACGAAACACAGGTAAATCTGGGTTTGGTGACGGGCGTAAGCGTTCAACAAACTTGGCCATTTGACAAGCTCAAGTTGGCTGCGTCCCCGAGTGCTCGTCTATGCTGCACCGAAGGGACCACATCTTTTTACAGAAGCGCCAGCTTGAAAGGAAATGCTCGACGATGCTGCCCCGACAAAGAACAGAAGGGATCCCAAGTACTGTAACTACCGAACGGACGTGAGGTCTGGCGGGTCTACCCCTACACGACAAATCACACAAACACAACAGGTCAAAGTCCTGAGTGAGAAAACAACACACAGTGGTGTAAGCGAAGAACAAATCAGATTGTGTTTGTATAGTATTTGCCCCTTACCTCTGAATTTCCTCCCTTCCATTCAGAGTCGAAGCAGCTACGTCGAGTATTTTTGTATGCGCAATTTAACGGAGGGCCCTTCTTTATTGGGTCCACCCATCTCTCCCCTTCCCCACGAGAAGTCCTGTGAGGAAGATGAGACCGCTGTGATATGAGGGCCGAACACGGGGCATTCTACTTATGGTCGGGACGATTCCAAGGATTGACAGATTGAGAGCTCTTTCTCTCGATGAATGCTCTCGTGCATGGCCGCTCCTGGTTGGTAGGAGTGATTTGTCAGGTTGATTCCGTTACCAAACAAGATCTCATCAAGAAGGCAACTCTGCCATTCAGGAGCTCCAGGGTAGCATTCAGAGGAGATCTGACCTGTGATCGTTCGAACAACTACCGGCAAGAGCTAGTCAGAGCATACGTTTGCAACATGGGCGTCTACTCGGCCCTGTGGCTGACCGTCCTACGGCGTTGGCCTGAAATGGCCACTTGACCCGCAGACCCGTGGTGAGCCGGTCCGTCCCTATCTCTTGAAACTGCATCGAAGTGCCTGCCGCTGTTTATCACGGCTATCAGGTCCATCTAGAGCTGCATCGAATTGCCCGGTGCTGTATTCTTCGGTATATCACGGTCTTCAGTCAGAGGGGATGGACCGGCTCACGTGGGTCTGCAGTGCACTGGCTGCTCCCACTCATCCGTCCTGGAGTGGTTCCTGCCGGATCCACAACGAAAACAACAGGCTCTTCTGCAACGTGCACTGTAGACGAGCGTGTGGCGAAACCATGTGGTGCCGGGCAGTCTTGTTCAGACCGGCACTTCTGCAACGTGCACTGTGGACGAGTGTGTGCTGCTGCACGTGTCTTTCCGTCGTTGTCATAGGGGACGACGGACATAGTATGGAGATCAACTGCGGTGGAGACAACTTGCCTACAGGAATCACCGAGTGGGATAGTCTGACACTCTTCTGTCGTTGCGGAGGAAGACGGAGGGGGGAGAAAAAAAGAGGTCCAAATCAAAACAGTCTCTCCCCGCGCTGCATTCTCCGTTGTATTATTACTGAGTCTTTCACACATTTGCCAATCATATCCAAGACTTTCTGCCGCGGCACGCAGGAGGTTGAAATTGCAACTGGTGACCTCGCTGCCTTGGTTTCCTTGGAAGGCCAACATCGCATTCCCCGTCTACCCCCTGGGGACGTAAATTTGTTGCATTAGTGTGATTGTCAGGCCATCGACTACCCTGAGCAACGCGCTATGCACACTCCGTGTCTACGTTACAGCAGATGATGGAACGCATTTGTTGCGCCGCCGCGGGGGCGGCCTACGAGTGGGTGTAGTTGTGGCCTCCCGGCCGGAGCCATTGTCGGATGACTCCTCGCTCGTTTCCCGGCAAGCTACGAGGGTAATGAAGACAACAGTATTTATTACTATGTTTACTTCACAGAAGGACGGTGCCACGGTGCGACTCGGCAGCCCCTGCTAAACGAGCGCCACGTGGGGGGTGAAGTGAACGGATTCATCCCTTCCTTCAGCACCAAAAGTCCAGGAATACCGGTATTCCCAGCAATAGAGAGCAAAAGACGCATAAAAGAAGAGAATAGCCGTAAAAGGAACAAAAAGAAAGTTCACCACGATTACCATTTCTTCGCGTTTGCGTCGGTTCGCGCGCCGGGTGGACGCAGCCGGGGACTGCGTTGCATTGGGTGGCGTTCCGCCGAGGGTCGTCAGGGAGTTCTGGCGGCCAACGATACTCAAATTTATTTGCAAGACCTTTTTCGTGCCGTACAAAAAAAAACACGTGCTCCTTCAGGGATTATCCTACATGGTTAAAATCATTTCTTCACCAAAAAAAGTATTCTCAAAACAGCCCGGTTAAAAAACGTTTTTTAACCGCTGGTGAAAACCTTTGTTGCAAGGCCAGCGACACGGAGGCTGCAGGACCTATTCAAAAAAGCTCGCTCAACGTGGATTTTTTTTTCCGGCCATGTACAGACTTTTTAACCATGAATTCCGCAACGTGAGAGAGGGATGATTAGGGGGGACGGGGAAGGGATTATTATGACGTCGGCCGAATCCGCCCCCCCCCGTGGTCAGATTTAACAAGACACGGTTGTAGGGGCCTTCTCCCGTGACGGATTCGCCTGTGCTCTAGTAGCACGGGTGGTCCTGGCTGTGACGAGGTCTACACCATCTTTTTTGCCCACTCCTCACAAGAAGGGAAACCCTGCTGCAAAAGGGGGGGGGGAAGAGGAAAAGCGAAGTGCGACCATTTTCTCATCGCTCGCCCATCTCGGGGTGTTTCCCGGTTGGGCAGTGACCCATTCGAGGTTCGTACTCGTGAGCCGGCACCGGAGTGCTTAGCGGGTGTCAACAAACCACAAAGCAGAAGGAGTTTTCACGTTTCTTTACAAATCGCATTTGCCAGGCCTGGCCAAGGGCGGGATGTCTTTACCGTGCATCGGCAAAAGCTCTACTCAAAGGACCCGCCGCGGAGCTCTAACTTTGACCCGATCGGACCACCCGCTAATATCCCCAAGGATGTGGACCCAGGGCGTCTTTTCTATTGTCTAACAAATGCAAATCGCCAAGAACAAAGGCCGATCGATGGCAGCGCAATCCTGACTCCGTTTAGATACTGACGGGAACATCTCCGGAACAACGGTTGCACATGAATGAGAAAACGAAGCCAACGAAAAATGCCAATCCAGGAAACCTTTTGCCGTATCTTTTTCCGCTGATCGTCCGTTACTTCGTTTATCAGTGCAAGCCCCAACTCCGGAAATGTTCTCCCAACGTTCCCAAGAACCGGTGGAATTTTTGATTTAGCGACATGCCTGGTGTGCTAAAGGGGGGGTCGAAAAATAACAGTTATTTGACACGCGGCTGGTTGTCTAAAAACACTACCACTATTCGATCCTGCTACTGTTCGGCTACCCGGAACTTTTTTTTAGTATTCGACAAATCCGATAGTAACACAGGTTAATATTCGGCCCCGTGTGTTCTTCTTTCCCTGTGCATGGGTCCATCGGTACCAGGAGAAAAACTCTATACCTACCCCCGTGTTAGTGTCGCCTACCTAACACGGGAAGCCGTTGGTGAGGATGAGACATTCTTCATGCAAATACAGGGAGCCCTATTGAGAACCGTCTTCCCGTGTTAGTGTCGCCTCGCGTTTTCAGGCAAAAAGGCGACACTGACAAGGGCTAAACGGAGGCGACAGTAACACGGGGGGGGGTAGGTAGTCAGGGAAAAACAGCTACACTTTTTACCGGGCCGAAATTCCCCCACCAGCCGCACTTCGTTATTTGTGTGTCCCCACAAATTTCACCGGGGATGTAGAGAATCCGCCACCAAGTCAACTGTACTGATGGGGCCACTCGTGGGGTCAGTTTGATTGAGCGGAGCCTCCTGCAAGTTTGTGCGTGTACTGCCCCACTCCCCACGAGGCGACTTCGGTTCCCTTCTGAATTCTTGCATGTTTCCGAACTCACCCTGCTCGCCCAACCAAAAAATAAAGTAAAATAAAACGCTATTTTCAAGAAACGTCCACGCTCAAGAACATTTCCGGAGATGGGGCTTGCACTGATAAGCGAAGCAACGGACGATCATACGAAAAACTTACTTTAAAAGAACCCATTCGACGAAGGTCACCCGGAGACTCCAAAATCCCGGATTCTCAAGCGAACTAGAACTCTGAAAACTAATGTTCTCCGCGTTTAAGCG